>PVKU01008659.1:53545-71149 GCA_004027475.1 Anoura caudifer | reverse complement strand
CAATTCCACTGCTAGGATTATATCCTAGAAACCCTGAAACACCAATCCAAAAGAACCTATGCACCCCAATGTTCATAGCAGCACAATTTACAATAGCCAAATGTTGGAAGCAACCTAGGTGCCCATCAGTAAATGAATGGATCAAGAAACTATGGCACATTTACACAATGGAATTCTATGCAGCAGAAAGAAAGAAGGAACTCCTACCCTTCGCAACAGCATGGATGGAACCAAGCAATTTCTTAAGAAAAAGAAAATCTTTTCTCCGTCTCTGGCTGCCTCAGCAAGAGAGGCCCCATTCCCCACAGCTCATGCCACCTATGTCCACCTGCCATGGATGGTAATCCGGACCTCTCCAGCTTCCTGATCAAGAAGAACAAGCAGATTTATAGCACCAAACCCAATAACCTGAAGACCTACCACTCCTTTCACTACAACGGGCTGATTCACAGCAAGACAGTGGATGTGGAGCCAGTGGCCAATGGCAATGGTGTGGTGGTTGTGAGGAAGCAGAGATCCAACGAGTGAAAGCCGGCCACCTCCAGGTGCCACCCACCATCAACAAGAACAACCCAGCCACCTTGAACAGCATCCCCCACATGATCTGCAAGAACAACTACCACCCAGTCTGCACACCATCACCATCTGCAGGGCCAGTGCCAACCTGTGCAGCTGAGAGGGGGAGGGGAGGGGGAGAAAAAAAGTGACAAGCTTGTAAAATGTCAGTACAGTGATACAGTCGATACATCACTGTTAAAAGGAACAAAATAAATTCATATAATTGATTATATGCAAATTTTTAAATAGCTACTGTTCATGCATATATGAGCTAATTATATGTATTGTCTCTTTAGTTGTCACAAGAACTCTGAGAACTATTATTCCCATTTTCATCGGCAATGAGAAAATTGAAGTTGAGAGAAATGATGAAATTTTCCCAAGCTCAACAATCTAGTAAGTGGCAGAGAGAGTATTAGAACAAACTTGGGCTGACTCAAAAGTCAGTATTCTTTAATTTAGGTTACATTTATTGAGAAGGAAAAACATTTATAACATAATGTTAAATGAAAATGCAGTATATAATTTAGTCACCAGATGGGTGAGAGATTGGGGGGATGAATGAAAAAGGTGAAAAGGATTAAGAAGTACAAATTGCCAGTTATAAAATCAGTCACGGGATGTAAAGTACAGCACAGGGAATGCAATCAATAATACTGTAGTAACTACGTGTAGTGTCAGATGGGTACTAGACTTACCTGGGTGATCACTTCATAAGGTAATATAAATGCTCAATCATGGTTTTGTACACCTGAAAATAACACAACATTGTATGTCAATTGTAATTGAAAAATAAAATTAAAAAAATTTAAAAGGAAGAAAATGCAGCTTAGAGAACAGCTGCACGATTTGATTCTGTTTTGTAAAATATACATATACCTATAAATATTAGACATACAGATTTGCCTGAGGAACATTCTGGAAGGATATAAGTCAAAATACTGATAAAGGTTATAACTCAGGTGCAACCTGGGTGAATTTTTTTCTTTGTGCTTGTTTTCCTTACTTTTCTACAATGCTTACATTTAACTTATGAATGGAAAAAGAAATCTATAATTCTAATGCCCTATTGAAGTTGCAAAATATAACTTGCATTTGCTCCACATATTTTTAAATAAATAAATAAGGCAGATCATTTGTATATTTATGTTCAACAAACACATCTCAAGCACCTACTATGTTCTAGATACTGTTACATAAATTATTTTACTTCGTTTTACCTAGATTCTTCTTTCTGTTCCTAAGTGTGCCATCAAGGATACTCACTCTTTCTCTCACATCTTAATCATAACCATTTGCATTTGGATGTTAAGTCTTATCTCTAATTAATTGAATGCAATTAAGCCCATATTAAAGGAATATCTGGCAACATACTACCAATCCTTGGTATGCCTCAGTGATTTCAGGCTTAGGAGAGTCAATCAAATCTCTTGTAAACCACCACCATTGTACTGCCCGACTCCTGAAAGTACAGGGCTGCTGGTCTGAAGTGGATTCTGCAGGTTTATTTCACACAGGAAGGGCCAGATCTTAAAACCGGAGCCACACTAGCCACCACCATCAAGTGCAAATTTCCCCATTTGTTAAATGCTCCTTCTCCTGTCTTTCCTACTCCTTTTCTTTCTGGAGCTCTAATTCCTAACTTTAACCCCTGCTTCTGCTATAAAATTATTAGAAGGTGTGATTTTAGAACCCATTCTGACTGGATCTCCTCTCCTACCTCTAGCCTTCCAGCCATATATGTATGTATAAATCAGCAAAACACCATGGGGCTTGATTTTCTATAACCAGGACACCTCTTCCTAGAGGGGATAGGAAACAGCTGCTCAGCTGTCCCTTGAAGCAGAGAAAAAGATGATCCTGCAGCAATGAATTGCCAAGGGGTTGGGGGTGGAGGGAGAAGAACTCTCCTCTCTACACTCTTCATTGTGAGGAAATGTAACAATGATTGAAATAAGCATAATATACTAATCAGGTGATAATTATAGAATAGGCTGTACTAACAAACTCATAGAAGATTCATTTATTAAAAGTTTCCTTATAAGTATTTTATAAACATCAGCAGTTGCAGCTCCTGCTTAATTAACCAAGGAGCTGACCACAAGAAACTGGACAATTGTCAGGGACTCATATCAGAACCGGCAGAAACTCTGCCTGCACATCCTGTTCCCAGATATTGGCAGTGAAACTGTGGATCGAGCTATGAATCTACCTGATGACACACACAAGAGATAACATTGAAACCTCCCAAGAAGAGAGCTGAAAAAATGCACATCGCCAGAAATTCCTTCATTCCTCTATTCCATGGTTCCCCTCTATAAATTAGCCAGGATGCCTGAGATGCAGAGATGGGCTTTGAGGCGAGTTCCCCATCTTTGAGGGTGCTGGTGCCTGAATAAAACCACTTTCCTTTACATCATCACCTGCCTCGAGTATTGGCTTTCAAAGCAGCAGGCGCCTAGACCCGTGTTTGGTTATAGAAAGAATTCTTTGACTTTAGTAACATGAGTGTTTGGGAGATAGAACGCTTCCCCGTGAGACAGGATAGTAAGAAGCTAGGAAAATTCCTTGGCAAATGGAACAGCGAAACTCAGACAGATAGCTGAACACAATGGAGGAGCAATTTACAGCCAGGTACAAAAGGTTACCTCCCTAGAGATAACATCTAAGCCTCTGTTGTACTTCAGCTCTGAGCCCAGAAAAGCCACAAAACCAGGACCAGTGGGGTGACACCAGAACCAACTGCAATGACTAAAGACCCCTTGCTCTGTCACTGTTCAGTCAGTGGAGACCATGGCCCTGCAAGGACACACCTGGAGAACTGATGAATATTCTGCTGAAAACAGCCCCTGAGGTATCAACCAAGATTCCCTCCTGCAAGAAAGAGAAAAGCCTTAAGACAAAGAACCCAGGGTGTGCCCTCTCCCTCTGGGGAGCAGCTGGGGCCATTTCCTTTCCTTCCACCTTTCTCTCTTCACAGGCACATGTCTCTTAAATTCTAAGGCAATGGGCAGCTAGCAGCTTATCCCACACCAACCCCTTGAAGCTGTCTCCAAGGCCGCCTTTTCTCTGACTTCCCAGTGAGCTAAGGCAGTCCAATCTAGGCTCTCTTGTTGCTTCTTCCATGCTAAGCCCTTCCTTGTTTCACGGTCCCCAGCTTTAATAAATGTGGCCTTATAATCACCTGGACTCATGCAGTGAAAGCTTTCCTACACGAAGCCAGAAACCCCAACACTACAGCTGGCCCTGGGCTGACCCACACAGGGCCAGGGCTTTCCAGTAACACTGGTAACAATGAAAACAGCACCAGCAGTGTTTGTAAAGGCAGGATTAAAAATGGTTTTAAAAAACTAAAACTGAAGTCTTGGCTGGGTTGGAATGCTGTCCTGTACACTAAAAGATTGCAGGTTTGATCTCCAGTTGGGTTGCATTTGGGAGGCTACCCATCAATGTTTCTCTCACATTAATGTCTGTCTGTCTGTCTGTCTGTCTTTCTCTCTAAATTCAATACACATATCCTCTGATGAGGATTAAAAACAATTAAAACTGAAACATAATTTGGCTGCATCACCACAGTACCAATTAGAGTCTAAAAAAAGAATAAATGCCATTTATCAGGACCATTAACTAGCACAATGCCTGCAACTGTGACAGACAGGGATTAGACAAGGAAAAATGGATTTGATTTGCGGCAACAGCCACCTCTGCTCAGGTTTGCTGCCCTCCTGTGGTTGCGCAGATGTTCATCACCTAACGTGCTGTGGATCAGAAGACTGGTACCTGACAATCCAGTTTGACATGCACCACACCAGCGTGTGGTCACCTTATCTCAAGTGAGGGGCATCCACTTTGCATATCAGCGGATGCCACTCCTGACTGTGCCCAGAGCCGGAGGCAGTGCTTCCCCCCAGCTACCGCTGGGCAGGAGCCCACATCACCTCCAGGCAACCGCCCAAGCTCCAGGAAGAAAGGAAGGTAAGAGAAACCAGTGCACTGAGGCCAGCACAAAGTCCGCGGGCATTGTTGTTCTGTGTTCCCCAAAGGTCACCTAGACAACCCAGCCTGGCCCCGCCCACAGCCTTTGGCGCCAGAGACCTGGCAGGAAATGAAAGAGCCTCCAGAAGAGGCTAGGGGGGAATCCTCGGAACCTGAAAGCACAGCTAGGTTCCCAAATCACAGCTACAGCGGTCGCCAGAAAGACAACTGAAAGAAAATGGACAAAGAGAAGACAGAGAACCAGTCTTATCACAGAACAGCTAACCAGGCCAACCCAAGAGTATATAGCCAGACTGAACCCAACATATTTGGCCAAACAGACTACAAAGTATCTGAACCCAATGGGCACAGAACATCTGATCAGGCTGACCTCAGAGCATCCAATCCTGATAATGTTGCTGATCATAGAGCAACTAATCAGACTGACCAAGGAATGTCTGAACAGATGGGCAGCAAGGGGTCTCACCACGCTGATCATGTAGAATCCGAACAGACTGACAACCAGATGCCTGTTCTGTATGAGCAAAGAACCCCTGAACACATTGATCGCAGAATGTCCAGCCAGGCTGAACGAAGAACTTCTGAACAGACGGATCGCAGAATGTCGGGCGAGGCTGAACGAAGGACTTCTGAGCAGATGGACCGCAGAATGTCCGGCCAGGCTGAACGAAGGACTTCTGAGCAGATGGACCGCAGAATGTCCGGCCAGGCTGAACGAAGGACTTCTGAGCAGATGGACCGCAGAATGTCCGGCCAGGCTGAACGAAGGACTTCTGAGCAGCTGGACCGCAGAATGTCCGACCAGGCTGAACGAAGAACTTCTGAACAGATGGACCGCAGATTGTCTGGTCTGGTGGAACAAAAACCTTATGAACAGACTGAGCAGAGATTGTCTGAACAAACTGGCTATAAAACATCTGCAAAGACTCACTACAAAGTGCATGACCAAGTGACTGAACTAGCTGAACGCCAGGTTGCTGACCCAGCTCACAGCAGTACCCATCATCCTAGAGTTGACAAGCATGACTATAGTGAGTCTGACAAGGTTGATCACTTAATAAATGAAGAAGATGATAACATAAAAGACAACCAGTTTGACTATGGAGAAAGTGACCATCAATATGATGACAGAATATTCACCAGCAAGAAGGACAAAGAGGCTGACTTCAGAGTACAGCCCTGCAAATTTAAGACTAGCCAGACAGCCCTCAGTGATTCCAAGGTTTTAGATGTAACTGACTCCGAAAGTGCAAACTTTCTGCAAGCATTCAACTCATTTGAAACCAAGTTCATCAATCATTTGCAAGCAAAAGGCCGAGATTTTTCCCCAAGATTCCCTACTGTCTCAACCCAGCTGGACTATATCATCAGCCAAGACAAATCTCAATTAGTAGCAACTGAGACTGTAAGTTAAAAGGGCATTTGATACCTGGGAGGCTGGAGGCCAAGCCAGGAGCCTGTGGTGGTGGTAGTATAGGGAGTGGAGGGTGGACACAGGTTGGATCAAAGATGAGGAGTAAACTGACATGTTGTGATATGTGTGACCTATAGGATTCAGGAAGGACAGGAGAAGGGTGGGATTTATAGAGATGTGTTGCTTTCTCTGCTACCCTAAGGCCATTCAGGAAGCATCAATGAACCAGCATTCAGGAGATGTAGGTTTTAAGTCCTGGTGTGGCTGCTAACTCTAGAACATTAAGTCATTTTCCCCTCTTTGGGCTTTTATCAAAGGAAAGGAATTTGGAGTGAACCAGAGATCCCTGTGAAGGGAAAAGTATTTGAGGTAGGTTGGAGAAGCCTAAAGTGACTCCCAGGACATGAGGTGCATTATATTGCTTGGAAGATCAGCCAGGGTTCTCACAATAATGTGTCTTTCCTCTACTTCCTGGTGTTCAGATCCCATCATCACCAGATTCCACTGATAACAGCAAAAATAAGAACAAAACTTCCTGGGTTTTGTGGGAGGCGGGGGGGGGGGGGGGTTGTTTTATTAAAGACTCTTGGTGGGGGGTGGGGATATTTCCATTTCAGGGTATTTTGGAACACCAGGACAGGAAGAGTTCTCATGCTCACAAGAAAGCCCATAGGAGGCGGTTCCCTTCTATAGTATACCAAGATCCTTATCAAGTTTCACTACAGTACATGGAAAAACACCGCATTCTGCAAATATTCCAGGTAAACCTCTCACTCCCTTTTTTAATTGTGAATTTTTCAGTAGCTATAGTGTAAAAAATAAACTTTGATCTGGCTCCCATGTGCTACAAGAAAGGGCCTTCGCTATAAAAAGGATATACTCTCTGTGAAAAGCCAGTAAGATGTGATAACCAATAGTAGTAAGTGATAAACATCAAATGAGTGATACCATGAAATGAAGTCATTCAGAGGGATCAGGTAGATTGACTGATTGACAGGGAAAACGTGGCCCAGAGTTAAAGTTTGACCCAGAGTAGGAAGGAAGGACAAAATATGGCACCTGAAAAGGAAAGAAAAAGACTTTCCAGGCAGAATATAATACTTTCAGAAGATAACCACTCTGTGATCATCTAAGAAAACCACATTCTTTAGGGGGTAGGGGTGGGGGAAGCAGTTAAGATTGCTTCTAATTCTTAAAATTTTGGATATGGGGCTGGAAATTTCTTTAAACTATGACATCTTTGGCAAAAATAGAATTATAAAAGATTACCACATTTATAAAATGTTTGTTGTTTGATGGGTTGTTTTTGTTTGCCTGATGTGTTTATTTTTATGTTTACATTATTACCCAGCAAGGTACATATTTGTATATAATATGTGAGTACATGAAGTACTCTGTGGCTAGAAAGGTGTAAAATAAGATGGCCCACTTCAAATGAAAGCATTTAAACTTAAGTGTAAAGAAGTAGGGCAGAGGAGAAGGAGCACAAACTTTGCAAGCTCAGCCCAAGGCTCCAACCTAACTCTACCACCTTTCACCTTTGTCATTTGGGGAAAATTACATAACTTTAGTGAATCTCAGTTTCCTCATAAAATAGGGATGAGTGATACTTCACTAACTCTGCTCAATGTCTTTTCTTTGTTAAAATGTCCTTTTGTGGGAGAGGACTTATGGATGGGTTTTCTGGCTTTAATCAAAGAACAGCTAATTATTAAACCAAAGGATGAAAGCTGTTGAAGAAAGAAGAATTCAACCATTCTATAAATAATGCTCTTCAACTGTCAAGGAAAAACAATTCTTATGCATTCAACATTGTTATAAGAAAAATCAGTTATCAAATAAGTGTTCTATAGAAACATATGAAACACATAATTGGTGTGGATATATTAAACAGACTTGAATATTTTATACCTAATATTAGCCCCATTGTTGTTCCTTACAAATGAGAGTTCTATTTAATTTATTATAATTTTTGGAGGGTTATTCAACACCAAAAAACATATGGTAGTGAATCTCTGAAGTTTTAAATATGCTTTCTTGTTTATTATTGGAAACAATGAACATAATTTTTACCTTTTAGAACCAAATGCCTCAGAAGGAAAGCTTCAAGTAAAATCATATAATCTATTTAAAATTTTACTCAAAATACTTTTCTCTGACTATTCTTTAAAGAAAATAATGTTAATTTTTCAGCCTAGCAAAATCATAGATCCTAAAACAAAAACTTTCTCTAGAACTTTCTCACTACCTCTTTGATCTTGAAAACTAGAGAAATATCCATTTCTACTTATTACTCCATTTTATTCCCCCAAATATTACCTTAACTTACATAATTTAATCAGTAGTAAGGAAGTAATTTGTCACTTTATAGAGATATGTAAATTTATTTAAAATGGAGTGGTAACTGTTAGGTTAGTACAGAATATTGCTTCAATATAACCTTACCACATTACCTTTAGCTCAGAACCATAATGTAATATCTATGCTCTCTCAGCAGATCACTGAAAACTTAGTCTATGAAAGGCCAGAGGACCCCCTGAGTTTTATGCTGTACCAGGTATGTACTAGTAGGAAAAAAACAATCTTTGTATTCTTTTTATTATAAATATATCACACACAAGCATACAAACAAAACATGTACAACTCAGTGAATTATCACGTTATGAGCCAACCTATAACTATCATTCAAATTTAAAAAATTAAAACATTGCTAGCATCCCAGGAACCTGCTTTTTCCCTGTTACTACTCCCCACAAAGGGACTATTGTTCTGACTCTTTTGAAATTAACTTCTTCACTTCTCTTTGTAATTTTACCACAAAACACAAATCATGATAAACTTTTGTTTAGATTTTTCAGCCTTTTCAACTTTATATAATTGAAACCATATGTTAGATATTCATTTGTGTCTAGTTTCTTTTGCTCGAAGTCATGTCTGTGAGTTTAGACTGTTACGTGTAGCTGAAGTTCATTTTCATTGCTGTGTGGTATTCATTGTATGAAATGCCACAATTTATCCATTCTATGATGTATGTGAACATCCAGGTTGTTTCTAGCTTGGAATTATTGCAAAAAGAGTTTCCCTATGAATCTTTGTGAACATGGCTCTTTGTGCACATATACTCACATTTCTCCTGAGTACATACCCTGAGAGTGATTGCTGGGCCATAAGGTATGGATTTGCTCAGCTCTAGTAGATTATTTCAAACAATTTTCCAAAGTGATTGTACCAATTTATACTCTCAGCAGAAGTGTATATTAGAGTTCTAGTTGTTTTACATCCTTACCTAAACCATATCTAACACTTAGAATTATTTGTCTTTTTAGCATTAGCCATTTTGATGGATGGTTAGTAATAAATCATTGCAGTTTCAATTTTTTTCTTGGTTAGTAAAGTGGTTGCATATCTTTTCATTTGTTTATTAGCCATTTTGGAAGTATTTATTTTTCTATTGTATTGTTAGTCTTATTTTTACTCACTTGTAACAGTTTTCCATATATTTTGGTTGTGAGCTCCTGGTTGATTGTGTCTGTTACAGATCTTATTCCACTCTCTGCCTTCCCTTTTTATCTCTTAAAGGTATTTTTGATAAACAGAAATTCTTAATTTTGATACAGTCAAATTTAACAGTCTTTTTCTTCATGATTAGTAAGTACTTTTGGTGTCCAGTTTTAGAAGTCTCTCCTTAGTCAAAGCTCCTAACTATAGTACCCTATATTATCCTGTAGAAGTTTATTTGTGGGGTTTTATTGGGGAGGTTTTAAATTTGTTTATTTGTTGCCTTTTACATTTATATCTTGATTGATTGGAATCAAATCTTGGAATTGATTTTGTATAGGATGTGAGGTGGTGCTGTTTCATTTTCTTCCAAGTAGGTATCCAACTGATTAAGCACCTTTTATAAAAAAAAGAAGAAGAAAGTGAGGGATTAGCCAAAAAACACATATGTGTAACCCATAGACACAGACAATACTGTGGTGATGGCCGGAGGGAAGCGGGGGTGGGGACTTTGTAAAGGCAGGAGAAGGGAAGATGGGAACATCTGTAATACTCTCAACAATAAAAATAAAGGAAAAAGGTTTTTTTTAAAGATCATACCTTCTATCCTACTCTTCACTTGATTCTTATGGTATAATTGCCTATCCCTACTCTAATATAAGACTGTATTAATTAGTATGCATTATAAAAAGTCTTAAAATCTATCCAAATAAGTCCTCACATCTTATTCTTTAAAATATATTGGATGTTCTTTTAGGCCTGTGCATTGTCATGTCAGTATTTAGAGTCATTTGTCAAGCTGCAGAAATCAAAAAACAGGACAAAACTCCAGACAAAGAACTAAATAAAATGAAGACATGTAATCTACCAGATAAAGAGTTCAAAGGATGCTTAATTAACTTGACAGAAGAAAAGATATCAGTGATAACTTTAACAAAAAGATAGAAAACATTAATCAATTTATATAAAACATAAAGAAGAACCTGTGAGAACTGAAAAATACATTAGAGGGAATTAACAATAGATTAGATGAAGCAAATAATTGGATCAGTGGTCTGGAAGACAAGGTAGTGGAAAATACCCAGCTGGAACAGCAAAAAGAAATAATTGAGAATAAAATGAGAATAGTATTTATTAAAATTATGGGACAGCATCAGGCATAACAACATTTCATTACATTCCTAGAGGAAAAGAAAGAAAAAAGGGATTGATTACCCATTTGAAGAAATAATAATTGAAAACTTCTCTAACTTGGCAAAGGAAATAGACAGACAAGTCCAGGAAGCACAGACAGTCCCAAACAAGATGAACCCAAAGACAACTACAGCAAGACACATCATAATTAAAAGTTAAAGTCAAAAAGAGAATTTTAAAAGTAGAAGAGAAAAATTAGTTAATATGTAAAACGAAGCTCCCATAAAACTATCTGCAGATCTTTTTACAGAATCTTTGCAGGCCAGAAGGGACTGGCAAGAAATATTCAAAGTGATGAAAGGCAAAAACCTATAACCAAGATTACTCCAACCAGCAAGGTTATTATTTAATATTGAAGGAGAGATAGTCTTTTGAGACAAGAAAAACTAAAGAAGTCCATCACTGCTAAACCAGCTACAAGAATGTTAAAGGGACTTCTTTGAATAAAAAAAAATATCAAAAATAAAAATAAGAATACATAGGAAAGAAAAAATCTCACTGACAAAGGTAAACACTTAGTAATAACAGTGGATCAACCGATTTTAAAGCTGGTACAAAAGTTAATAGAAGTAGGATGATCATATATAAATACAACAATAAATTAAGGGGTGCACAAACACACACACAAGATATAAAATAATGACAAACATAAACATTGGAGGGATGAGTAAAAAACTCTAGTGATTTTAGAATATATTCAAATTTAAGCAACCATCAACTTAAATTAGACTGCTATAAACATAGCTTGATATAAATGAAAAGGACATGGTAACCACAAACCATAAAACCTATACAAGATGTACAGGACATAAAGAGAAAAAAATTCAAGCATAGCACAATAGAAAGTCATCAATGTAAAAGAGAGCAAGAGATTAAGACCACAGACAAACCACAAAACAACAAATACAATGTCAACAGCTACATACCTATCAATAATTACATTAAATGTAAATGGACTAAATGCTCCAACAACAAAAAAGGGGGAGGTGGCTGAATGGATAATAAACAAGGCCTATACCTATGCTGCCTACAAGAGACCCACTTCAAATCAATAGACACACAGAGACCAAAAGTAAAGGGATGGAAAAATGTATTTTGTGCAAATGGAAAAAAAGCTGGGTTAACAGTACTTATACCAGACAAAATTGACTTTAAAACAAATGCCATAACAAGAGACAGAGAAGGGCAATCTACAATGATAAAAGAAAAAATCCAACAGGAGGATATAATTTTTGTAAACATTTGTGTGACCAACATAGAAGCACCTAAATATAGAAAACAAGTATTGACAGACATGAAGAGAGAGATCAACAGTAATACAATAACAGTAGGGTACTTTAATACCCTATGACATTAATGGATAAATCATCCAAACAGAAAATCAACAAGGAAATAGTGGCTTTAAATGATACAGGAGCTCAGAAGACCTTTATAGATATTTTTACATTTCACCCAAAAGCAGCAGAATATATATTCTGTTTAAGTGCACATGGGACATCTTCCAGAATAGACCACACATTAGGTCATAAAACAAATTGAAATAAATTTAAGAAGATTAAAATCATATCAAGCATCTTCTTTGACCACAGTGGTGTGAAACTGAAAATCAACTACAAGAAGAAACCTGAAAAACATACAAACATACAGAGGCTAAAGAACATGCTACTAAGCAATCAACAGGTTAACAATGAGCTCAAGGAGAAAATCAAAGACACTTTGAGACAGATAAAAATGAAAACATGACAAAAAAATCTATGGGACACAGCAAAAGAAGGAAATCCATACCTCAAAAAAATAAGAAAAATCTTTACAAATCTAATAACCTTACACCTAAAGGTACTAGAGAAAGAATAAAAAACAAATCCCAAAGCCAGTAGGAGGAGATATCAAATTTAAGAGTGAAGATAAATGAAATAGTGACTAAAAAATATAGAAAAGATCAATGAAACTAGATCTGGTTCTTTGAAAAGGTAAACAAAATAGATAAACCTTTAGCCAAATGCATCAACAAAAAAAAAAAAAAAAAGAGGGAGGCAGGAGCATAAAAAGGAGTAAAAGCGTCTTCAATACAGGTGTGGGAAGATCTGCACAGAAACATGCAAAAATGTCAATGTCCCAATTGACTTTGGGAGCAGGGGAAGGGGCGAGGTAGAGGAGACCAATGGCAGAAAAATTGGGACAACTGTAATAGAACAACAATGTAAAAAAGAAATATTCAGCAACAACAACAAAAACAAAAAAACCAAAGCCAAGTTCTGTTCTTTAAATTTTTTTATTGTTATTCTACTGCAGTTGTCCCAATTTTACCCCTTTGCCCTCCTCCACCCAGTCCACCCCATCCCCTTCCCGCAAAGTCAATCCCCACCGTTGTCCATGTCCATGGGTCCTGAATACATGTTCCCCTGACTAGACTCTTCCCCTTCTTTCCACCATTATTCCTTTTCCTCCTCCCTTCTGATCCCTGTCAGTCTGTTTCGTGTTTCCATGCTTCTGGTTATATTTTGCTCATTAGTTTTTGTTCATTAGATTCCTCTTATAGGTGAAATCGTAGAGTATTTGTCTTCTACCAACTGCCTTATTCACTTAGCATAACACTCTCCAGTTCCATCCTTGCTGCAGCAAAAGGTAGGAGTTCCTTCTTTTTTTCTGCTATGTAGTATTCCATTGTGTAAACGTACCAATTTTTGACCCATTCATTTACTGATGGGCACTTGGGCTGTTTCCAGCACTTGGCTATTGTAAATTGTGCTGCTATGAACATCAGGGTGCAGGGTTCTTTTGCTTTGGTGTTTCAGGGTTCATTAGGTATATTCCCAGCACTGGAATTGCTGGGTCAAAAGGCAGTTCCATTTTTAATTTTTTGAGGCAATTCCATACTGTTTTCCACAGTGGCTGCACCAGTCTGCATTCCCATCAACAGTGCACTAGGGTTCCCTTCTCTCCACATCCTCGCCAGCACTTGTTGTTTGTTGATTTGTTAATGATGGCCATGCTGACTGGTGTGAAGTGGTATCTCATTGTGGTTTTATTTTGCATCTCTCTGATGGCTAATGATGTTGAGCATCTTTTCATATGTCTCTGGGCCCTCTGTATGTCCTCCTTGGAGAAGTGTCTCTTCAGATCCTTTGTCCATTTTTTAATCAGATTTTTTGTCTTCCTGGCGTTGAGTCATATGAGTTTTTTATAAATTTTGGAGATCAAATCCTTGTGTGAGGTATCATTGGCAAATATATTTTCCAATACGGTTGGTTCCCTTTTCATTTTGCTGATGTTTTCTTTAGCTGTGCAGAAGCTTTTTAATTTGATGTAGTACAATTTGTTTATTTTTTCCTTGATTTCCCTTGCCCAAGGAGGTATATTGGTGAAAATATTGCTTCATGGGATATCTGAAATTTCTTCCCTATATTTTCTTCTAAAACTTTTATGGTGTCACGACTCATATTTAAGTTTCTTGTCCATCTTGACTTTATTCTGGTGTATGATGTAAGTTTGGTGGTCTAGTTTCATTTTTTTCCATATACCTGTCCAGCATTTGGCTTTGTGGATATTCCCTATTGTTCATCTTTCAATTTTATTCCTTTTTGCACTTATGTTTATTATTTCCTTCCCTCTTCTGAATTTTGATTTACTTTGTTCATTCTGTTTTCTTAAGGTAAAAACTTAGATGATTGATTTTAGACCTTTCTGCTTTTCTAATACAGATATTTTTTAATGTTTCCCTCTAGTCATTGCTCTTGTTGCATCTCGCAAATTTTCATTATCTTTTCCGACACTCTCTGCTTTTTAAAAACTTCTTAATTTTTTATCCTCACTGGAGGATATATTTATTGATTTTTAGAGAGCGAGAGAGAGAGAGAAACATCAGCGTCAGAGAGAAACATCAATCAATTATCTCCATACACATGCTGACTCAGGATCAAACCTGCAACCTAGGTGCCTTGACCAGGAATCGAACCCACAACCTTTTACTGTACAGATGATGCTCCAACCACCTAAGCCACATCAGCCAAGGCCAATCTCTGATTTTTAATTTAACTATGTAGAACAGGGGTAGGCAAACTATGGACTATCTGATTTTAGATGGTCCTCAAGATAAGAAAGAATTTATATTTTTAAAGTGATTGGAGAAGGAAGAGAAGAGGGAAGGAACAGAAGGAGAAAGTGGATGAGAAGGTTGGGGAATAAGGAAGAGGGGAAGAAGTGAAAGAAGAGAAATTCAACTCAATAGTGACAACAAATAGTGTATATCCTGCTGTGCCCAAGATATGTATTTTCCAGCTCTTTTCAGAAAAAAAAGGTTCACTTTAAATAATCATATCTATATATATATATATATGTGTGTGAATATATACATTCACTTTAAATAATCATATATATGTCCATGTGGTATTTTCTAAGGAATTTAAAAGGAGAAAATAACCTTTTCCATCCATATAGATAACTTCTGTTTCTAATGCTCTTCATTCATTTGTGAATTTCAAAGTTCCTCTTTGAAATTATTTCCCTTAAAACTGAAAAACATCTTTTAGCATTTCTTGTACTGCAGGACTGTTGGCAAGGACTGCTGACAATGACACTTAGTTCTCCTTAATCTGAAAGCCTCTTACATTTTCATTCTTCTGGGGCATTTTTGCTGGAAATAGAATTTTGAACTGTGTTTTCTCCCTACCTCTTAAAAAACCATGATTTCACTACTTTCTAACCTTCATAGTTTCTGATAGAAGTTCACAGTAATCCAAATTATTCTTCCTCTGTATGTAATATGTAATTTTTCTATGAATATCTTTATGATCTTCAGTGTTTCTTTAGTTTCCAGGGGGGTTTATCGTGAGGCTCATTGTAATTTATCTTTTGGGGTGCCAGCTGAGCTTTTCAAATCTATAAATCTATGTCTTTCACCATGTTTTGGAGGTTGACTGCCATGATTCCTTCAAGTATTTTCCTGCTCCATTCTCTATCTCCCTCTTCCCTTTTTGAGGCTAATAGCAGATCATTTGATATTATCTCACTGATCCTTGAAGTTTTTTTTATTTTATTGTTGTTCAAGTACAGTTGTCTTCCTTTTCCCCCACCACTCCCCCCACCACCCCAGCCATTCCCAAACTACCTCCTCTGATTCCACCTCCCTTGGTTTTGTCCAGGTGTCCTTTATAGTTGTTCCTGAAAACCCTTCCCCTTTTCCCCGATTATTACCTCCCACCTCCCCTGTAGTTACTGTCAGTTTGTTCTTAATTTCAATGTCTCTGGTTATATTTTGCTTGCTTGTTTCTTTTGTTGATTAGGTTCCACTTAAAGGTGAGATCATATGGTATTTGCCTTTCACTGCCTGCCTTATTTCACTTAGCATAATGCTCTCCAGTTGCATCCATGCTGTTGCAAAGGGTAGGAGCTCCTTCTTTCTGCTGCATAGTATTCCATCATGTAAATGTGCCATAGTTTTTTGATCTATTCATTTACTAATGAGCTCTTAGGTTGCTTCCGGCACTTGGCTATTGTAAATTGTGCTATGAACATTGGGGTGCTTAGGTTCTTTTGAATTGGTGTTTCAGGATTCTTAGGAAAGAATCCCAGCAGTGGAATTGCTGGGTCAAAAGGCAGTTCCATTTTTAGTTTTCTGAGTAAATTCCATACTGTTTTCCACAGTGGCTGCACCAGTCTGCATTCCCACCAACAGTGCACTAGGGTTCCCTTCTCTCCACATCCTTGCCAGCACTTGTTGTTTGTTGATTTGTTAATGATGGCCATTCTGACAGGTGTGAGGTGGTATCTCATTGTGCTTTTAATTTGCATCTCTCTGATGGCTAGTGATGCTGAGCATCTTTTCATATGTCTCTGGGCCCTCTGTATGTCCTCCTTGGAGAAGTGTCTGTTCAGGTCCTTTGCCCATTTTTTAATTGGGTTGTTTGTCTTCCCGGCGTGGAGTCATGTGAGTTCTTTATATATCTTGGAGACCAAACCCTTGTCCAAGGTATCATTGGCAAACATGTTTCCCATACAATTGGTTCTCTTTTCATTTTAATGTTCTTTCCCTTAGCCGTGCAGAAGCTTTTTATTTCAATGAGATCCTATTTGTTTATTCTTTCCTTAATGTCCCTTTCTCTGGAGGACAGATCAGTGAAAATATTGCTGCCTGGAATATCTGAGATTTTCCTGCCTATGTTTTCCTCTAAGACTTTTATGATGTCGTGACATATTTAAGCCTTTTATCCACCTTGAATTTATTTTTGTGTATGGTGTAAGTTGGTGATCAAGTTTCATTTTTTTGCATGTAGCTGTCCAGATCTGCCAACATCATTTGTTGAAGAGGATATTTTTACTCCATTTTATGCTTTTGCCCTCCTTGTCAAATATTAATTGACCATAGAGACTTGGATTTCTTTCTGGGCTCTCTATTCTGTTCCATTGGTCTATGTGTCTGTTCTTATGCCAGTACCAGGCTGTTTTGATTACAGTGGCCTTGTAATATAGTTTGATATCATGTATTGTGATCTTTCCCACTTTGTTGTTCTTTCTCAAAGTTGCTGCAACTATTTGGGGTCATTTATGATTCCATATAAATTTTTGAAATGCTTGTTCTACATCTGTGAAATATGTCATAGGGATGGTGTTGAGTCTATAAATTACTTTGGGTCATATGGACATTTTGATGATGTTAATTCTTCCAATCCATGAACATGGTATGTGCTTCCATTTGTTTGTGTCTTCCTTAATTTCTTTCTTCAGTGTTCTGTAGATTTCTGAGTACAGGTCTTTAACATCCTTGGTTAGGTTTATTCCTAGGTCCTTTCTTTTTTGTTTTCTTTTCTTTTCTTTTTTTTTTTTTTTTTTTTTTTTTTTTTTTTTTTTTTTTTTTTTTTTTTTTTTTTTTTTTTTTTTTTTTTTTTTTTTTTTTTTTTTTTTTTTTTTTTTTTTTTTTTTTTTTTTTTTTTTTTTTTTTTTTTTTT
>PVKU01008659.1:0-53445 GCA_004027475.1 Anoura caudifer | reverse complement strand
ACTGCCTTTGATTTCTGAACATTGACTTTGTATCCCAATATTTTGCCAAATTTGCTTAGTAGGTTAAGTAGTTTTTTGGTGGAGTCTATAGGATTTTCTATGTACAGTATCATGTCATCTGCAAACAATGACAGTTTTGTTTCCTCCTTTCCAATTTGGATGTCTTTTATTTCTTTTTCTTGTCTGATTGCTGTGGCTAGGACTTCCAATACTATGTTGAATAGAAGTGGCAAGAGCTGACATCCTTGTCTTGTTCCTGATCTCAGTGGCAAAGCTTTTAGTTTTTGCCCATTAAGTTGATATTGGCTGTAGATCTGTCATATATGGCCTTTATTATGTTGAGAAATGTTCCCTCTATTCCCACTTTGCTGAGTGTTTTTATCATAAATGGGTGCTGTACTTTATCAAATGCTTTTTCTACATCTATTGATATGATCGTGTGATTTTTGTCTTTCCTTTTGTTTATGTGATGTATTACATTTATTCATTTGTTAATATTGTACTATCCACATCCCTGAGACAAATCTCACTTGATCATGGTGTATGAAATTTTTAATGTACTGCTGGATGCAGTTTGCCAATATTTTGTTGAGGATATTAGTGCCTGTTTATCAGTGATATTAGCCTGAAATTTTCTTTCTTTGTTGTGTCTTTATCTGATTTTGAGTTTAGGATGATGCTGGCTTCAGAGTTTGGGAGTCTTCCATCTTCTTGGATTTTTTGGAATAGTCTATAAAGGATAGGAGTTAGCTCTTCCTTAAATGCTTTGTAAAGTTCTCCTGCGAAACCATCTGGTTCAGGGCTTTTGTGTGTAGGGAATTTTTTTATTACTGCTTCAATTTCACCCGCTGTTATTGGTCTGTTCAGGCTTTCTGTTTCTTCTTCATTTAATTTTGAAAGAATATATTTTTCTAGATATTTGTCCATTTCACCTAGGTTTTCAAATTTCTTGGCATATAGTTCTTCTTAGTAATTTCTTACAATCCTTTGTATTTCTGTGGTATCCATAGTAATCTCTCCTCTTTCATTTCTGATTGTGTTTATTTGGGTTCTCTCTCCTTTTTTCTTAATGAGTCTTCTTAAAGGCTTGTCAATTTTGTTTATCTTTTCAAATAATCAGCTCCTGTATTAATTGATCCTTAGAATTTTGCTTTTAGTATTTATGTTGTTTAATTCTTCTCTGATCTTGTTTATTTCCTTCTACTTGCTTTGGGCTATCTTTGCTGTTGTTATTCAAGTTCCTGTAGGTATAGGGTTATGATGTTTATTTAAAATGTTTCTATCTTTTTTAGGTAGGCCTGTATCGCTACGAACTTCCCTCTCAGGACTGCCTTCGCTCTGTCTCATATGTTTTAGAGTTCATTTGTTATGAGTTCATTTTCATTTGTTTCCAGAAACTTTTTGATTTCTTCCTTGATCTCATTCTTAACCCATTCATTGTTTAATAGCATGCTATTCAATCTCCATTGAGTTTGAGCATGTTTGAGTTTTTTACCTTGAGATTGGTATCTAGTTTCAATCCCTTGTGGTTGGAGAAAATGCTTGATATGATTTCTATTTTCTTGACTGTGTTGAGGCTTGTTTTATGTCCTATCATGTGGTCTATCTTTGAAAATTTTCCATGTGCATTTTAAAAAATGTGTATTTTGCTTCTTTGGGATGAAAGGTTCTATATATATCAGTTAAGTCCATTTGATCTAGGGCATTGTGCAATGCCACAGTCTCTTTGTTGATATTTTGTTTGGAAGATCTATCCATTTTTGACAGTAGGGTATTAAAATCCCCTACTATAAGTGTGTTGCTGTCAATATCTTTCTTGAAGTCCTCCAAGATTTTCCTTATATATTTGGGTGCTTCTATGTTGGGTGCATATATGTTTACAATGTTTATGTCATCTTGATGGATTTTTCCCTTAAGTATCATGAAGTGACCTCTGGGTCTCTTTTTATGGCCCTTGTTTTGAAGTCTATTTTGTCTGATCTGAGTATTGCTACCCTGGCTTTTTTTTCCTGTCCCTTTGCTTGGAATATTTTTTCCAACCCTTCACTTTCAGTCTGTGTAAGTCTTTTGTCCTGAGGTGGGTTTCTTGTAAGCATCGTATGTGTGGGTCATGATTTCTTATCCATTCAGCTATTTTATGTCTTTTGATTGGAGTATTTAATCCCTTTATGTTTAAGGTTATTATTGATAGGTATTTATTCATTGCCATTTTACTTCCTTCATACCTGTGTTCCTCTCTCTCTCACTCTTTTTCTTCATTTTCTTAAAACAGTCTCTTTAGCATTTCTTGCATAGCTGGTTTGGAGGAGACACATCCAGAGCCTTCTTTTGTCTGGGAAACTCCTTATCTGGCTTTCCATTTTAATTGAGAGCCTTGCTGGGTAGAGTAGCCTTGGTTGTAGGCCTTTGTTTTCCATTGCTTGGAATATTTCTTGCCAAATCCTCTGGCTTGGAGTGTTTCCTTGAGAAGTCAGCTGCTAGTCTTATAGGGCTCCTTTGTATGTTACTTCCTGTTCCTCCCTTGCTGCCTTTAAGACTCTCTCTTTGTCTTGGAATTTTACCATTTTAATTATGATGTGTCTTGAAGTGGGCCTCTTTGGGTTCCTCTTGATTGGGACTGTCTGTGTTTCCTGGATTTGCGTGACTTTTTCTCTCATCAAATTAGGGAAGTTTTCCATCATTACTTTTTCAAACAGTTTTTCTATCCCTTGCTCTTCCTCTTCTCCTTCTGGTATCCCTATTATAAGGATATTATTATGTTTCATGTTATCCTGCAGTTACCTTAACACCTCTTCACTCTTTCTGAGTCTTTTTTCCTTTTATTTCTCTTTCTGAGTGTTTTTTTCTACCTTGTCCTCCAGCTCACTGATCCAATCCTCTGCTTCATCTAGCCTGATTTGATTCCTTCTACTGTGTTCTCCAATTCAGAAGTTGTATTGTTCATTTCCTCTTGGCTCTTGTTGATAGTTTCTATTTCCTTTTTCATGTTGATATAGTTTGCAGTGAGTTCATCATAGTTTCCCTGTTGTTTATGGTAATTCTCAGTGAGCTCATTGAGCTTCCTTATAACCATTGCTTTGAACTCATTACCTGATAGTTAGCTTGCCTCTATTTCACTTAGCACTCTTTCTGAGGCTTCCTCCTTTCCTTTCATTTGGGGTTTGTTTCTTTATCTTCCCATTATTTGTGAGACTCTTCTTGTTAGCCTCAGCTTCTTAAATTGATCTGTTCTGACTCCCTGGGTTTGTGGTGTGAACTTCTGTGGTTAGCATACCTGTGAGATTCAGTGAGGCAGTCTTCTTGATCTCCTGAACTTGCTGCTCTTAAGATGTTGTTTATGTTGGCTCTCTGGATATATTTGTTTTTTTATTGTTGTTGGGTCTTTCTTTGGTGGGTCCTTCCTTCCAGGTGGTTGACTGAGGTTCACTCCACCCACCACATTTGTATGCTGTCGTGTAGGTGCAGACAGGCTGTGTCGAAGTTGATTCTTATGTCTCTCTGAGGTTATGAGGCTTCTCTCTTGCTATTGTTTAGTTGTTTGTTCTGGATAATTTCTCCACCATTTAGTTGTAATTCCAGATTGGTCCTGGGTGAAGGTTAGTGTGGCTTTCACTAACTCCTCCACCATCTTCCTTTATTATCTGTTGATGGTTCTTTTGTTGGTGGTTTCTCTCTTCCAGCAGGTATATTGGTGTTCACAGCTCCCACCTACTCTTTTATGTGATCAGTTGGAGTGGGAAGGCAAAACAGATTAAGACAGCAGGAGTGTATTCTATGGGATTTAAAGTACCAACCCTTAGAGAAGAGACAGAAGATCCTTTGGATAAGTATAGTGTTAACTGTGATATTTCACCCAACTAGCCACTTTTTAGAATGGATGGAAAAGAGATAAGACTCTTGTTAGAGGGAGAAAGGATTGTGAGTTAAAACCAGGAAACAGAGAGCTTGTGGAAGGTCAGATAATGAGATATAGTGAGAGTAAAGAATAGAAAATAGGTATAGTGTGAGAGAGAATAGAGTTAACCACAACAAGTAGTAAAGTTCTGGAAGATGGTGAAATGGGCTAAGATCCAGGAGGGGTGCTGTGTAGTATTTACAATTGTATGGAACAATTATTTACAATAATACTGGAACAATAATCATATGACAGAAACTACATGATCTGAATAACAAGAATAGGAAGTATACAACCTAGAATAGTATGCTATTGGAACACAAGTGAAGTGAAAGAAGGAATATTAAAATACACCATGAAAGAGAGATCAAGGAAAAGCAGTCAAACAATGCAATTAAACAAACAGAAAACTAAACAAAGAAGAGAAATTAAAAAACTAATAAAATAAAAGAAGTAAAAATAATGAAAAAATAATAATACAAATAAACAATAACATGCAAGTTCTCTGAAATAGCAAAGTGACTTTTGTCTCAGTTTCTCAGTTGTTGGTATTAGCCTTGTGATCCCTCTTTGGGTCTGTCTCTGGACTTTTCACATCTCCAGGTCTTACTGTCACACTTGGGGAGGAAAAAAAAAGAATAATTTAAAAAATAGCCTCCTTCTGACTTTAAACCAGCCAAGTGAGTTCTGCTGGTGTTCCTGGATGCCGCAGGCTGAGTGGGGTTGGGCTTTGCTTTTCTCCCTTGCTATGATTTTGCAAGGTTGGGGGCCAGGTCTGGGCCATACTCTTCACAGTTGCCCAGCCTCCAGCCCAGTTCCTCCATTCATTGTCAGGCTCCCACTGCCCATCTGTGCCAGGCCAGTGCATTCAATCCACCAGTTGTGCTGTTATTGAAGTGCACTAATTAGGGGCAACTCACACAACACCTTCTTGCTCTTTGCTGTCCTAGTTGCTAGGCATTCTCAAAGTCTCTTCTGGGTGTTTCAGCTCCCCCACTGAGTTCAGTCTTTCTGGGGACTGCTAACTCTCTGAGTCCTGCTGCTCTCCTCTGTTGGGGGTGCCTCCTACTTCTTCTTAGGCAGCTGGGCTGCATGGGGGTGGTGGGGTGTGGGTAGGGCACTGCTGAGGCTGCCATGGTGGGGGTGGGGGTGTGGTCAATGCAGTGGTGAGGGCAGGGGTGCAGCTGAGGTTGTAGCCGTGGTAGTGGGGGCACAGCTGGGGTGGCTGCAGGGGCACAGCCAGGGTGGTGGGGGCAGCCACAAAGGGAGAGTTCCTTAAACAGCGACTGAGAGCCTTTTTTGAACAAAATCCTCCTATTCAAGTCTGCTGCTCCTAACAAGTTACCAGCCTCTCACACAGCCCAACTTTCCAACCAGACCTGAGACTATCCGGGTAGGGTCCACCATGGCCCAACTCTTCTCCCTTTTCCAGGTGTCACCCAGCTCCCCAATTTCCCTGGTAATACCCAGTAGGCATCCACAGTCTCAGTGGGTGAACACCACCTCTGTGTGTATCCCACTTCACCTTTATTCCCCCCAGTGACTTCAAGCATACAGGTCCATCCTGATGCCACTCTATTCTCCTTGTTTGGCAGGGGAGGGAGCTGTTGATTTGTCTCTCATCCAAGGATCCTGTAGTAGGCACCGGCAGGTGCTGGGCTGGGAGCTGCAGCAGCCCTGGCACCTGCGCTGGTCCTAGGGAACTTACTGTCCCAAAACAATCTCCTTACCATCTGTTTTTCAATGGGCTCTACAATTTTGGCCTCCAACCTTCATATATGCTGGGATTCTGTTGGCTGTTCACTCTGTTCCTCAGAAGATCAGCTATGTGTTCCACCTGAGCACAGGGTGAAGTGGGCTCTGCTCCCACCTACCTCACCGCCATCTTCATAACTCTGATCCTTGAAGTTTTCTTCTTTTATTTTCAAGTTTTCCTTGGCCCAGATTTCAAGTTCACTGTCTCTTTCCTCTGTCATCTATATTCTGCTATTAAGCCCATCCAGTTAATTTTTTATTTCTCAGTTTTAAAATTTCTATTTGGTTCTTTTCTATATTTTATACTTCTTTTCTGTGATTTCTTATTTTCCTTCATTTCCAGTGTATTTTCATTTACTTTATTGCGCATAGTTGCAATGGCTGCTTTAAAATGCTTGTCTGAAATCTCAATATCAGATCATCTTGGAGTTGGCATATGTTGATTGCTTTTTACATTTATTTTTAAAAATATATTGTGATAAGAATATTTAACATGATGTCTATGTTCTTAACAAATTTTTAAGTGTACAACACATTATTGTTAACTGTAGCTACAGTGTTGTGCAGATCTCTAGTTTATTTATCTTGCTTAACCGAAACATCATACTATGTAAGTGGAATGATGCAGTATTTATCTTTCTGTGACTGGCTTATTTCATGTAGCATAGCATCCTCATTCATCTGTGTTGTCACATATTGCAGAAAGGACTTCTTTTAAAGGCTGAATAATATTCAGTTTTATGTATATACCACATTGTCTTCATCCATTCACTTGCTCATTGACATTTAGATTGTTACCACATTTTGCCTGCTATGAAGAAGTGCAGCAATGAACACTGGAGTGCTAATATCTCATCAGGATCCTGATTTCAGTTCTTTTGGATAAAGAGAGCAATCCCAGAAGTGGGATTCCTGAATGATATGCAGTTCTACTTTTAATTTTTTGAAGGATCTCTGTACTGTTGCCCATAGTGGCTACACTATTTTGCATTCCCACCAAGAGTGTGCAAATGTTCCAGTTTCTCCACATCCTCAACTATATTTGTTATATTTTGTTATTTTGATAATAGCCATCTTAACAGATGTGAGGTGATATCTGATTGTGGTTTTGATTTGTATTTCCCTGATGATTAGTGACATTGAGCATTTTTTTCATGTGAGTGTATCTGTTGGCCATTTGCAAGCCTTCTTTGGGGAAATGTGTAGTCAAGTCCTTAGCCCATATTTTAATTAGGTTATTAGTTTTTACAGTATAGAGGTTTAGGAGTTCCTTATACATTTGGGGATTAACCCCCTACCAAATATATGGTTTGCAAATATATTCTCCCATTGTGCAGGTGACCTGTGCATTTTGGTGATTGTTTCCTTTCCTGTGCAGAAGATTTTTGATTTGATGTAGTTCACTTGGTTATTTATTTGTTTTTTTTTTTTGCCCAAGCTTTTAGTGTCATATCCATTAAATCATTGCCAAAACCAATGTTATGAATGAATCTTTCCCCCTGTTATTTTCTAGGAATTTTACAGTTTCATATCTTACGTTTAAGTTTTTAATCCATTGTGTTGATTTTTGTCTATGGCATAAGATAAGGGTCCAATTTTATTCCTTTACATGTAGATATTTAGTTTTTCCTAGCATAATTTGTTGAAGAGACTATGTTTTCCCTCTTGTGTATTCTTGACATTGCTGTTGAAGACCAGTTGACCATATGTGGGTGAATTTATTTCTTGGGTCTCTATTCTGTTCTATTAGTCTATATGCCTATCTTTATGCCAGTGCTATACTGTATTGATCACTATAGTTTGTAATATATTTTGAAATAATGAAGTGTGATACCTCCATCTTTCTTCTTCTTTTTCCAGCTTAACTTAGCTATTCTGGGTATCTTGTGGTTCCATATAAATTTTAGAATTTTTTCTATTTCTAAAAAAGGGCGGCATTATCCTGATACCAAAGCCAGACAAAATACAAAGAAAGAAAACTACAGGAACATATTTCTGGTGAATATAGATGGAAAAATAATTTTAGATTGTATCCTAGACATTGTGAATATTATGTTTTCTGAATATTATGTTTTATGTTATGTGAATATTATTGTGAATACTGGGCTTTTGGCAAGGATTGTATTGAATTTGTAGTTTGCTTTTAGTAGTATGGATATTTTAACAATATTGATTCTTCCAATCTATGAACATTGTCTGTCTTTCCATTTGTTTGTGTCTTATTTAATTTCTTTCGTAAATATTTTACAGTTTTCAATATACAAGCATTTAATTTTATTGGTTAAGTTCATTCCTAAATGTTTTGTTCTGTTTGGTGCTATTATAAATGGTATTATTTTACTATTTCCTTTTTGGTTAGCTTACTAGTGTAGTTTACTGGGTAGTTTATTAGTGTATAGAAATGCAACTGATTTTCGTATGTTGATTTTGTATTCTACAACTTTACCTAATTCGTTTACTAGTTCTATCAGGTTTTTTAAAACGAAGTATTTAGGGCTTTTTATAAGATCATGTCATTTGCAAAGAGGGAAATTTTTACTACTTCCTTTTCAATTTTGAACAACCATTGGGTCAAAGAATAAATTAAAAAAGGAAATTAAAAGTATCTCAAGGTAAGTGAAAATAAAAATACAACATACCAAAATTTATCAAATACATCAAAAAGAGTTTGAAGAGAGTTCACAGCAATAAACATATTAAAAAAGAAGAAAGAGCCCTGGCTGCTGTGGCTCAGTGGGTTGAGCACTGGCCTACTAACCAAAGGGTCGCCGGATGGATTCCCAGTCTGGGGCACATGCCTGAGTTGCAGGCCAGGTCCCCAAGAAGAGGTGCATGAGCGGCAACTGCACATTGATGTTTCTTGCTCTCTCTTTCTTCCTCCCTTCCTCTCTCTAAAATAAATAAATAAAATCTTTTTTAAAAAAAGAAGAAAGATTTTAATTAAACAACCTAATTTTACACCTCAAGGAGCTAGGAAAAGTACAAACTAAGCCTAAAATTAGCAGAAGGAAATAATAAAAATTGGAGTATAAATAAATAAATAGAAAAGCAATAGAAAAAATGAAAGTTAGTTTTTTGAAAAGGTAAATAAAATTGACAGACCTTTAACTAGACTAAAATGAACTCAGAGAGGACTCAAGTGTAATCAGAAGTAAAGAAGAGACATGAAAAGGATTCTATGAGACCAGTATGAATGATTCATTAAATGACAACAAACTGGATAACCTAGAAGAGATAGATAAATTCCTAGAAATATACAATCTATCAAGACTTAATCACGAAAAAAATAGAAAGACTGAATGACCTACAATCAATATGAAGACTGAATCAGTAATCAAAACCCTTACAACAAAGAAAGCCCAGGAACAGGTGGTTTCATGATGAACTCTATCAGACTTTTAAAGAATTTACATGAATACTTCTCAAACTCTTCCAAAAAACTGAAGTGGAAGGAACACTTACAAATGCATAATGCCAAGGCCAGCATTATCCTGATACCAACTCCAGACAAAACACAAGGAAAGAAAACTACAGCAACATATTTCTGGTGAATATAGATAGAAAAATAATTTTAGATTTTATCCTAGACATTGTGAATATTATGTTTTCTGGAAGTTAACATGGTGAGATTCAATCCATAAGAATTCTCTTGCCTTCTGGGGTTAATGGTCATAATAGTTCAGGTGAATTCTTTAAGCTTTTGCTGCACTACTTTGAATCTGTGCTGTGAGTGCATGGTTCAGGGGTCAGCCTCAGTCTTATGCAAGGGTCATACACAAAATTAGAGAATCTCCTTCTTTCTTCTAGGTTTTCCCCTCATTCTTCAGCATCTGGACATATTTGGTGAGGCTACTTCTCCTCTTCTCCTGTTTCTTTATCCTGAAAGGCAGTGGGCTTTCTATCAGAGTTTTAGGCACCACTATGGTTGTGACGGCCATTGGGCCAAAGTTATAAATGATGAGAAATTCATTTCATGTTGGTCAGTGGCTCCAAGTTTTGACTCGCCTCCAAAATCTGCCTGTCTTTGCTCAGTCTCCAGAACCCTCCAGTTGTGGGGGCAGTTTTTTGTTTCATTGGTTTCATTTGGTTTTTGTCTTTTAGCATAGGGAAGATTGTGTTCTGTTTATATTGCACAGCTGTCATTGGCAGGATTTACTTTTTAAGTGCATTACTCTGACATATTAGGAAGCAGATCTTCCTTTTGTATATATAATGTATACATTTAAGGTTTTCTCACATAAACTTAAGTTTATGGTATTTACACTTTATTTAATTCAAAATAGCTTCTAGATTTTATTATGAGTCCTTCAACTTATAGAATTTTGGACATTAGATTATTTGTATAAATTATCAAATATCAGATTTTCTAGGCACCCTTTGGCTAATGATTTCTATGTCAATTGCACTTTATGTGGAACAAGATTTCAAACCTTTGAAACGTGTTGGCTTGCTTTATGATATAGCATATGGTTAACTGTTACGAATGACTTATTGGAGTTGAAAAATATTTATTCTATAATTATTGGAGAGTGTTTTAAATATACCCACTAAGCAAGATTTGCTAAAAAGTTGTTCAAGTCTTCCAGTATGATTGTAAATTTGCCTTATCTCCTATAGTTCTGTCAATTTGTGCTGCGTCTCTGTAGTCAAGGCTATGTTACTAGATGAAAATTAATTTAGATTTTTTACATCTTTTTAGTAAATTGAACTTTTTATCATTAAGAAGTACAACATGAACTCCAACTACTCTGTTCAATATTTTTATACCCCTACCAGATTTATTTTAGTCAGTGTTTAAAAGGTACACATATCTGTCCTTATTACTTTTAACTTTACTCTGTCCTTAAGTTTCAGAAGTCTTTCTTATAAACAAAATGTACTATAATTTTATCATTATTAATATCTGACAAGCTTTTAATTGAAAGATTTAGTCCATTTAACTTGTTGTTATTAAAGATATATTTGGTTTACATCTATTTTTCTACCATCGGCTGTCTGTCCTACCTGTTCTGTTTCTTTTCCTCTACTTTTTACCTTCTTTTATTACTCTATTTTTCTCTCTATTAATTTAGAAGTTATATTCCCTTAAATTTTTTGGTTTCATATTGGGGTAAACTTTTAAAATTAATAGACTTTATGCTTCAGAGTAGTTTTAGGTTTACAAAATATTAAAGTAGAGTGAGTTCTCATTTACTCCCTTTCCCCACTCCTGGTTTCCCCTATGACTAACATCTTGCATTAGTGTGGTACATTTCTTACAATTGATGAGCCAATATAATTATTAACTATAGTCCATGGTTTATATAGGGTTTGCTCTTTGTGTTGTACATTCTATAGGTTTTGAAACATGTGTGTGATATGTATCTGTAATTACAGTAGCATGCAGAATAGGGTTACTACCCTAATATCCTCTTATATTTTTACTGGTTCCCCTAGAGATTACATGTATTCTTGACTTAACAAAGTCTAGATTATTTGTCTAGTTCAGTAGAAGGGCATCAGTATGATGTCAACATATTTTAACCCTACAACTACTTGGTAATTCCAAGTAGGTCAAAATTACAATTGGAAAAAAATCTTTTTCTTTCTCCTCAGGTACAGGAAATGATAAAAAACAGAGACAAACATGAAATCTACAAAGAATGAATCTCTCTTCAACAATGTCTACAACCATCAGTATCAACACTATGTTCTGTTTCCTACCCTAAAAAAAAATGGCTTTCAAATGCGCATTATTGGTGATTCTGCCTGAATGTGTTCTTAATGTTGAAGTAAAAATGTGTAAGGTATATTTGCACAATTCACATAATGCATTCAGATACCTCTGATTAATCATACAAAAATATACACATTATCCTTATCCATTCATTGATATTTCAATACTCATCCCTGCTAAGTACTGAACAATAACAAATTCACAAATTCCAAAGAGGATCAAAAACAGAATTCTAGCAATTTACATGCAATTCTTCTAAAGAATACAAGTCTGTCACATCTCCAAGCTGTTTGTAAATTTTACAACCAGAAAATGCATGGGAAATAATTTGTAACAGCACTTTTTTCTCTTAGTGGAAGATAATTATTGTAATATCTTTTTTCTTGTTTCTTAATACCTCCCACATATTTTTACTAGTTTCCTCTTTGACCCTGACTGTTATATTCTTCCACCAGTAGATGTAATTTAATCTATTCATGGGATCAGGTTCCTTCTGATTTTTAACCCACAGCAAAATTCAAACACGTTATACTACTCTGTCCACACCTGTGGGAGAGGCAGAATATCTCTTTCTCATTACCTTTATTCCCTGAAGAGTATCTACATTGATGGAATGTGTAACCAGTCAAACTGGTATTTAAAAACAAAAAGCTTTAAGGAGGTCTGTCTGGTATGAGTATCTGCCCAGAAATCATAACAGAGATGATTATTTGATACTACTTTTGTGAACTGAATCTTTATTTAATTTCTATTTGGACATTAAAGCAGACTTGATATTGTTTAACTGGTGACTTGGTGTGATTTTGTGATTGCATTGTAATGAATTAAGCTTTTGAACATTCATGCACAAATCTTACTTTTTTACACCTGAATTTTATTTCTAATAATTTTACCCAAAATCCCCTGCTTATAACTTCAAAGTTTGAGTTTTTCTTTCAATTGTCCACAAAACATGCATGTGCTCACACTCAGTAAATGTTATCCACTCAGAGAGACAGCTTGTTCATTGACGGTGGGCTGGCAAAGTCAGGTGAAACCTGATAAATTTGCAGTGAGCTTATGGGAAAAGTTTAAGTGACATGACTAAGGTTACAATTAATCAGTCAGTTGAACAAAATAACACAAAGATTGAAGGGCCAACAATATTATTAATGATTGAATTCTGGAATGTTAACTATAACATCTGAAATTAAGTATTGAATTTAGTTCACTGGGTTTCAGCCCTAATACCAGACAGCTTTAATATGTCTGTTAAAGCAGAGCACTCAAACCAGACCATACCAGCTACTCTAGCCTTTTCATTGGCTTTCTGTGCTACGTTTCACAACTGTCACTTTGACCTTTCACTGGGGCAGTGGACCAGAGGGATGGGCATGTTACGGTTCAGCGATCCTGTCTAAACATATTTGACTGAAAGAAGAAGGGAGAAAGTGGAGATGAAGTCTCACTTTCAGCGAGTCAGGCTCCCTACAAAAAGAGCTGTCTTCTGTAGATCAATCGGCTAAAAGTACTTATATTTAGTTCTTAGTCCTTAAGTGTCAGGATGTAGTCTCAAGTGAGGAGTGAACACTGAGGTTGAGAATCTGGTTCCAGATGGCTGCGTCCCTGTGTTTGAATCTTCATGCCAGTTATTGGGTTGAGAACATTGTAAAGGTAAAACTCGGAGATAATTGTTTTTATGAGTGACAAACAATATCAGTCCCCCAGTAGCTCACTAGGTTCTCAAAGGCTGTTTTTTCTTTCAGTGTTGCCAGGATTTGCAAAAAGCCAACCCCAGAGAGTGGTAGTGTAACCTAGTAATATGAACAGATAGGATCCCAATAGGCAGAGTAGCTTGCCTAATTCTGTGTTTTAATTTTTTAGAAAAAGAAAAAGCAATTATTCTCAAGCTCCATTAAAAATACAGTAAACATTACAAAAAGAAGTAAATGTATTTTAATACTCAAAGCAGGAGACAGAAAGACCAGAGATTTTTATGATTTCTGGAAACAGAAAGCAGACGGGATAGAATGACAGATAAGCCAGGGGGGCACCCATCCACTAAGTGGATGGAGAAGACATTTTTTAAGGCAGAGCCTCAGAGGGCGCTAAGCACAGTGTGGGCGAGGACAGGAGAAATGAGTGAGCTGTGAGTAACAAAGGACTCCTCCTTTCTGATGACCTTTACGCTCTATTAGTCACCTACCACCAAAACTACTCCACTATGAAATCACTCATATAGACAAATTATACTTCCAGAAAGACACTGAACCTGGAGAATTTTATAGGAAAGATTTGTGTCAGATTTGTACAATGAGAAAAAAGTGGGATAATTGCCCAACCACATAATTGTTCAACCACAGGTGGATCAAATAAATTGGGATGTATCCATGGAATAAAATTTTATGCATTCAATTAATGTAATTATTATTTAATTATTTGAATGCATACAGTTAGTTCTATCCCATGTCATACAACATACAGACACATCATATATGTACATAACAATATGCACATACATAAAAAGAGTTAAATAAAGAAAGAGAAAAACTGAAAGAAATAAAAGAATAACAAAATATGATATCCTGAGTTGGAAAGCCCCCTTTAAGCATAATGCAGAAGACAGAAATTATTAAGGAAAATATTTATATAATTGATGTGGAATATAAAAAGTATTGTGAAAAAAGTTGCAAAACAGCAAATGATTAACAGAGTAATAGCTGCAGTGAACACAGCAGGTCAGTATTCTAAATCTGTAACAAGTTCCTGTAAATTGATTTAAAAACCATAAATAACCCCAATCAAAAAGAAGGACCAAGAATATGAATGGGAAATGTATTAACAAAAACAAAACCAGGTAATTACCCAAAGAAGTAGAAACTGAAACAAAAATTAGATACCAATTAAATATCTTTCATAGACATTTTTTGTATTTTTAATATATTTTACTGATTATGCTATTACAGTTGACCCATTTCTCCCCATCATTCCCCTCCACCCTGCACACCACCTCCCACCCATATTCCTCCAGTTTAGTTCATGTCCATGTGTCGTAAGTTCTTTAGCTTCTACATTTCCCACACTATTCTTGCCCTCCCCCTGTCTATTTTCTACCCACCATCTATGCTACTTATTCTCTGTACCTTTTCCTCCTCTCTCCTCCTCCCAATCCCCTATTGATAACCCTCCATGTAATCTCCAGTTCTGTGTTTCTGTTCCTGTTCTATTGTTTGCTTAGTTTGCTTTTGTTTGAGGTGTGGTTGTTAATAACTGCGAGTTTGCTGTCTTTTTACTGTCATATTTTTTATCTTCTTTTTCTTAGATAAGTCCCTTTAACATTTCACATAATAATAGCTTGGTGATGATGAACTCCTTTAACTTGACCTTATCTGAGAAGCACTTTATCTGCCCTTCCATTATAAATGAAAGCTTTGCTGGATAGAGCAACCTTGGTTGTAGGTCCTTGACTTTCATGACTTGGAATACCTCTTTCCAGTCCCTTCTTGCCTGCAAGGTCTCTTTTGAGAAATCACCTGACAGTCTAATGGGAACTCCTTGGTAGGTGACTGTGCCCTTATCCTTTGCTGCTTCTAGAATTCTCTCCATTTTAATCTTGGCTAATGGAGTTATGATGTGCCTTGGTGTGTTCCTCCTTGGGCCCAACTTCTTTGGGACTCTCTGAGCTTCCTGGACTTCCTAGAGGTCTATTTCCTTTGCCAGATTGGGGAAGTTCTCCTTTATTATTTGTTCAAATAAGTTTTCCACTTGTTGCTCTTCCTCTTCCCCTTCTGGTACTGCTATAATTCGGATATTGGGCGGTTTAAAGATGTCCTGGAGGTTCCTAAGCCTCTCCTCATATTTTTGAATTCTTGTTTTTTCCTTCTTTTCTGTTTGGTTGTTTCTTTCTCCCTTCTGGTGCACTCCATTGATTTGAGTTCCAGTTTTCCTCCCATCACTATTGGTTCCCTGTGTGTTTTCCTTCATTTCACTTATTGTAGCCTTCAGTTGTTCATCTAATTTGTGACCAAAATCAACCAATTCTGTGAGCATCCTGATCACCAGTGCTTTGAACTGTGCATCCAATAGGTTGGCTATCTCTTGGTCACTTAGATTAATTGGCTCTGGGGCTTTGATCTGTTTTCCTGATTGAGCCATTTCTGGGTTGTTGTTGTTATTGTTGTTGTTGTGTGTTTGTTTTGTTTTTTTTTTTTTTTTGGTCTGGTCTCGGCTGTTACATAGCGAGGGGCAGAGCCTTAGATGTTCCCCAGAGCAGGGCAGTCCAGTCTCTGGGTAGTGACCTTGTATGTGGGCGCAGGGTCTGAGAGGGAACAATGGCACTTGCTCCACTCTCTCTCGGATTCCAATCCCTTCCACTGCTTCCCCTTTGCCTGGATTATCTGCATGCGAATGTGGGACCACCTGGTCAGCCAGCCACCTTGTGTGGCCTCACTGGGTCTGCACCATTGCCACCCCATGCCAGGAGTCCACTAGCCGCTGCCTGCATGCCTGGGGTCTGCCAGCCACTGCTGCCTGCATGCCCAGGTCGACCAACCTCCACTTTTTCCTGCCTCAACTCTGCCCCTCTTACCAGTCTGGATGAATGGTTGTTGGACTTCCGTACAGTTCAATTTTCTATGAGTTCTGGTTGTTTTCTTGTTTCTAAATCTTTGTTGTCCTTAATTGTGGTTGTGCGAGGAGGCACAGTGTGTCTAGCTACACCTCCATCTTGGCCAGAAGTCCTTCCATAGACATTTTTTAAGAAGGTAGCTAACCTGACTAAAAGTGTAGAGAAATTGGCACTTTCTTATGCTGTTTTGGAAAGTATACATTTTACACCCTCTCTGGAATGCAATTTCACCATATAAATCCAAAAATTTTAAAATAAGCATGCTCTTTAGCCAGAAATTCTAATTCCAAGCCTTCTTACTAAGGAAATAATGAAGCATACTTAAGATTTTATATACATGAATATTCTCCATGGAATTATTTATAATGTTGAAAAATTGAAAATTTGAATGTTCAACTTGAAGGATTCAAATACCTAATAGCATAGTCATATGGTGGGATTAACACATTCATTAAAATTATCTTGTAGAAGAATCCCATAGGAAATGTCCACACCATATTGTAAGTATAAATAAGTGGTTTGGAAGTCTGTGAATAAGAACAGTCCCAATTAATCCTGGCTGGTGTAGCTCAGTGGATTGAGCGTGGACCTGTGAACCAAAGGATCGCAGTTCGATTCCCAGTCAGAGCACATGCCTGGGTTGCCAGGCCAGTTCCCGGCAGGGGACGCACAAGAGGCAACCATACAATAATATTTCTCTCCCTCTCTCCCTCTCTCCTTCCCTTCCCCTCTACAGATAAATAAATAAAAATGTTTAAAAAAATAAAATAAGAATGATCCCAATTATGTAGGGGAAATGCAAGGAAGAGACACAGAAAGGGCAATGGGGGTAGAGGTTTTTTCTCTTTTATTCCTGCCAGAACCGTACCTGACACAGATTAGTACTCAAATAGTTTGCAAATAGATGATTCTATACTGAAATGTTCATGGTGTTTATCACTGGGTGAGGAAGTATAGTGATTTTTTATTTTCCGCAACAAACACACATTCATTTTGTTATCAGAATGAAATAATGAATATTGTTTATAAACGCAGAGAAAATTTGATAGCAATCCTTAAATAAATGCAGATTCCTTCACATACCTGGCACTCTGATTGTGCACTTTTGGCTCTTTCCATGCATTACTTAATGCAAGGTTGTAGTTGTTGCTTTTCCAGGCTGAGTAGATCTAATTCACCCTAAACCTCTGAAATTAGAAATTCATTCATTCATGCAAAACTATTCTAGTTTTGGTGAGGCAGTAAGGGTGGAGGAAGAAAGACAACAAATATATAAGAGAACACCAAACTCTGGTTATATATATATATAAGGAACGAAACATGATGCTATGAGAGATAGTAAGTGGAGTAGAAAGGGCAGGTACTTTATTAGGGTGGTCAGGAAAAGCCTCTCAGAGGAAGTGAGCTGAGCTGCACCTGAAGGGTATAAGGTGTCAACCCTGGAAAACAGTAGGAGAAATGGATTTCCACTAACGTGAATAGCAAATGCAAAAGCCATGTGGTTGGAGCATACACTGGGCTCAGTATTCCCTAAGGAAGTTGGGAAGAGTATAGGGGCAACTTGGGAGCCACGGTAAGACATTTGGATCTTACACTGAGTGCAAAGGGATGCCAGTGAACTATTTTAAGCAGAAGAACAACAAAGTCTGATTTGTGCTCTTAAAAGTTCTCAAAATGTTTTTGATTAAGAGGGTGGCTTTAAATTGCATCACAGAATCTTCCACCCCAATACCCAATAAAATAAACAAAAACTTTAAAACATAAACAGTATATACACTTGCCAGATATTAAATTAAGAGAGGCCACAACCTAATTCACTGCTCTTTCAAAGTGGATGACCAATGAAAGAAAAAGAAGGTTCCAGGGGAAAAGCAGGGGTATACAGCTGCATTTGTAAAAAGGCACAGGTCTGGAAGTTTTACTATCACCCTCAAATTTAGACAGTGTTCCTTTATATTTTTGAACTTCTGACCAGGAAGGAGTGGGAAGGACTAAAGTTGGGGACAAGGGTGGCTGACTCCTGAGAGAAGTGCAGATTTAGAGCTGGATTCAGAACTGAGAGCTGGGTCTAAGCCCTGAAGTCTTCTGACATAATTGGTCAAGCCAAAGAGGAGACAGCAATGGGGAGAAGGAACAGAAAAGGATCAACCAGAGAGACAGGAGAAGCGTGAAGAGAACATGGTATTATGGGAGCCAGAGAAGAAACTAGCTTAAGAAGGATGGAGTCATCAGCTCTGTCAGCTGCCCCTGAGTGACCGACTGAAATGAAGACAAAGAAGTGTCTGCTGAGTGTGGCAACACAGAGGTTGTTGGTAACTTGACAAGCAGTTTCAATGGAGTGGTAAGAATGGAGGCAAGATTGAATCTTGCTGAAGGTTTTTAATCTGTAGTGTCCAAAAGATAAAAACAAATCAGTTGATTAGAGAAAGTGTGATCTCTCCTGACACTGAGACCAGAGGTCATGTATACCCAACATGTACAATTGTGCATGACATTCGCAATGATCGCTCTGTGATAAATGCAACAGGGTTTCATAGCCTTGCTGCCTCTTAATATTGGACATCCAGAGGTATTAGAGAGGATTTTCTTCATTGGGTAAAAAATTGGACTAACTGGTTATTTTATTGGAATATGGTTATTCCATATAGTAATTTCATATAATAACCATAAATGGGCTAAAGTCCCTTCTAATTGTAAGAGTCTATTAATACTGGCATGTCCCTTTCCTGGAAGAGAGCTAGACTTGCTTTCAGAAGTCATCCTTTGATGACCATGATCTAAAACTGTGAATTAAGTAAGGCATTTATCATCCACAGGAACTGAAGGGCATATGAGAATGTCAGTGTTGAGCAAAAGGATTGCCGAGTATGAGAGAGGACCCACTAAAGAACGAAAAACCTGGATTGATACAGTTTAGTAAAATTTGCAAAGAGAGTCAAAACCCACTGGAGAAAAAGCAATTTCCAGAGGCACTAGAGAATTGTATGGACCTGGATACTTCAGGAACATAGTTTTCAGGTTTGTCTCAGTTGTTTTTAATCTGGAAGCTGAGCTTTAATACCACTTTGAAATTTACAGTGATGGTCTAACTGCACTCAAACAAGATAGCTGAGTGTTTCGGAGTGTGGGCCGTAAGAAAACACCAACCGGGGTCTGTACCTCTAAATAGCTCTGTGACCATGGGCAAGTTAACTTCTCAACCTGCAGCTCCCTCATCTGCCAAATAGGGTATAATAATAGTATATAATTCACAGGGTGGTTATTAAGAGTAAATTTGACAATGCCTGGGACTTTTAGTAAGTACCAAAAATGTGGTAAACAACACCATGGCTTGAGAAGTCTTTTTCCTAAAGCTGGTGATTAGAGCAAAATGAGTAACCCACATTTATAATTCTGAGAACTTCCAGGTATGTGGCCATCACCTTTCCACCCAGTTGACGCTACAACTCCCTCCTCCCCCCCATAAAAAAAGTGGATTTTAAGCGAGGCCTCCCTTTAGTGAGTGAAGTGTTTGTGAATAGACACATTCCGGTGGTTCCTGTCCCAGAGATGAGAGTGAAAAGCCCTGTGAGGGTTTGGAAAGTTTGAGTGTGTGTGTAGGACCAACGTCTGGTAGCACAGTTAGCAATCAGATTAGTCATCAGGCTTGTTAAATTGCCTTGGAATGACCACAGAGAAGGAAAGCATTGGAGGGTCATGGTGCAGTGGCATGGGCAGGCAGAGAGGGAACACATATACCTGCCTTTAGCTCCAGGTTCCTGAAATGTACTGAAGATGGATTCTGTTTGAGAACTGGGGTCTTGGAGCGTGGATGAGAATGGAGGATACAAGCTGGCTGCAAACCAACGAAGGGAGCAGAGCATCCTCTGGGATTTAGGAGAGCTGCCTGGGGTTGGGTGAGGACTCTCTCGTCAGCAGACCTGTGCACCACCCACTGTGTACACTGAGCCAGATGGTGGATGGTGGGGATGACCTGGAGGAATGGACAGCAGCCTGTCCCAGGACAGTCACATAAGTTGACATTGCTTCCCTCTCATAGGAGTGTATATAGAGAATTGGGAGGGGCATTACTGCAGAGAAAACCAAACCCCTGCTGCTCCCCAAACCTCCCAAACCACTGGAGTCTCAAGTCTAAATTGTAGTGAAAAGAAGAAGATATCTAAGTGTTTCCAACTGAACTGAGATTCTTCGTAATGAGAATTCAGTGATGAGCTTTGGATTGAGTTAAGATGTGGTTAAGGAAAAGGAGAGATTAGCAGAACACAATTAGAAAGCAATTATTGTAAGAATAAACCAATCCTACTTATGTGTTATATGCACATGAAATTCCTCATCTAATTCATTGCACTTATTATCTGAAAATTAATCTTCCTTTTCCTAGCTAGTCTCTTGTTTCTTGTTATGGGTTTTGTGTTCACATTACGTATTTTGAAAAGATTCTTGTTTATTTTCTACCTACATAGTAATAGAATATAAAATGCCTAAGAAATAAATGGAGACATATGTCCTTGTTTGCTTCCTTGTTACATTACCACAAAGATTTCCAAAAAGTAGATGTTTTAAATAACTTACATATTTCTCTTTTTACAATTATAATATAGATCTTTTGCAAACATGTTAACTATAAAAAAGTCATCCACATCACATTATCCAGGAAGAATCCTATTAATATTTACGTTCTTCCTAACTTTTAAATTCATACATACAATAAATACATTTCAAAAAAATAAAAGTGTGTCAAATTATACAAGCTATTTTTTAACCTACCTTTTTCACTTTTAGCACTTAGAAAAGTGCTTGGTATATCATAAGTTTTCAATAAATATTTGTTGAATAAATCAGTAAACATATTATTGTGTCATTAAACATTTTTCTGTGTCATCCTTTTCCCTCACAATTGCATAGAATTCCATTGTGTGAATTATCATGCTGTATCTGACCAGTTCCTGAAGAGCTGAGGAGCAACAAGACACGTGATAGACACAGAGATGCCCCATGCAGGCCCCCTCAAGGGGGAACATGCTGCCCAGCTGCTGGAAACACTGGCAGCTCCAGGCTCCACTGTCAGCCCCTTTCAGGGATTGCCTGAGCCACAGAAAGCCACCTTCCCAGGAAGATCCATATCTAAGGCCTGATCACAGAGGGGCCCAATGCAGGACGTTACTGGGCCAGGGAAGGTGGCAGGCCTGAAGCTGTCCCGCCAACTTACAGCTCAACTTCTCCCTCAGCCCAATGCTATTTCTTCCCTCTCCTTTTCATGGGTGTTTAATTCCAAATAAATATACTGCACACAACTCTATCTCAGAGTTGGGTTCACAAAATACCCAACCTGTTGCAGAAATGGTCCTGACCTGTGAGAACCCCCAAGTCTATTGATTTAAAGCACCCAGTAAATTCTAACATTACTGCCATTACTCATCACTAAACCAAGCAAAATAAACTGTGGTGCTTGTTTAGCACGATATGTTATGCAGCCATTAAAAGAAATGTGGTTCCTTTCATTCATATGTTGCTGGTGCTGTGTGTGACACATGGTGGCAACAGAGGAAGGTGGGAAGGAAGAGGAGGAGAAGGGAGGGAAGAGAGGAATTGGACATTATCAGATAATTTCTTGAGCATTCTCTCTATGCCTGAATTTCTCGCAATCTGTTTGTTCCCAGATCTCTGCCCCTTAGTCTTTGGACCACCTCAAAGTGAGCATCACGTGAGCAATGACTAGCCCCATAAATGTAGCATACGCAAATTATGAAAACTGAAACTAGAGGTGACCTTGGGCAGATATACAAGAACCAGCATGACTATGGGCAGGCAGAACAAGAAATAGGCCTGTTAATGCACAAAAAAAGTAGAATAAAGGATCAAATCACACTAACAAAAACAAACACCCCCCCCCCAAAAAAAAAAAAGCTTTGCCAGTGAGTTTAAGGAAACAAGGTGCTTTCATCTGTCAGAATCACACACTTCAAAGCAGCAGAAATCTACTGACCGAAAACTTCCTGTAACTTCCAACCTCAGGAGGCAGGCTCAGACAGCATCAAGCTCAGCCCATGTGAGATGCCTCCTCCCAATCACAGACTATCCTTCCCTGGTCCTGAAGGTTCAAAGATTTGCTGCAGGATAGAAAAGCACCTTAGGCTAGCAGCTTGGCTTTCAGAGTGGACCAGCATTGCTCCAGGAAGAAGAGGCGGAGGAGAGGGCACCGTGAGTAAACTGGTTTCACTCTGAAGGGAAGACAACAGGGCTCTCATTGTTTGGGTTGCTTTCTCAGGAGGGCAGCTAGCAGTCTGAAACGGGAAGAAGTTAATTTCCTGTCTTTTTGTTTGTTTGTTTGTAATTTAGGACAGAATTTGTTCTGTTCTCTTTCTTTAAACTATACAAATGCTTTCTTAAACGCTTCAGTATTGTCCAGTTCTCAGAACGCAGATTGAAGTTATTCTGGGGCTGTTATTCATCCACCCTGATTTCAACCCCAGATTTCCTCTGGGGAAAGACCAAGAACCCTGGGAAAACCTGTATCTCCTAATTAAAACTCAGAGAGACATCCACCCCAACCCTGGTTTCCTCGTGGAGTCAGAAAAGTAGATGAAAATTTCAGGAAACTGGTCATATTTGTAATAATCAGTCAGACTAGCAGAAAGTTTTCTGGCCTCCTTGTCAGAAATCATTTGGTTCTGCCAACTTGTAATGGGTTTTGTTAGGTAATTTACTCATGTTTCTCCTCTGGAAACAACTCTGTTTAAATATGTGTCAGTTGAAAGAAGTCAACAAAGTAGCTTTATCTATACGATGTCATTTTTATTCTTCACCAATTAGTCAGTTCACAGGTCCTAAATATATTTTTTGTTCTAACATTTCTGCATATCACACAAATTAAATTTCAAATAATGCCAGTATTATTTTTATAACTTTAAAACCCTAGTTATAACTATTTTTAAAGATTTTTATGACTTTTAAATTTTCATTAATTTTAATGCCTTTTTTAAAGTCAAGGCCAATATTTATTGACCATTTCTTGCCTGAAGAGTTGCTAAGCATAAGAAGAATTCAGATTTATATACATATTTCAGTTTTACATATATAAATAAGTTTATATGCATTTATAAATTTATATATTTATAAATAAAAGTTTATTTATATATAAACTTTGGTTGTAGAGTATTTAAAATTTGTGAAGAAATGGTTTCTCTTTCAATTAACTTTTCTCAATGGGGAGAAAAATTTCTTATTTTGATTTTTTGCTAAAACAGATTATTTTGCTTCTGCTAGGTTTAAAAATCAACTCATGAACTGTAATTGAAAAAAAAATCAACTCACCTATTTTAATTACCTTGAAAGAATCATAGATTTTTAGATCCAAAGGACAATTTAGACATCATCTAGTGGAAGGAAGGAAGGAAGGAAGGAAGGAAGGAAGGAAGGAAGGAAGGAAGGGAGAAAGAAAAAAGAAATCTCATAATTTATCTTTTAAAAAGATTTTATTTATTTCTTTCTAGAGAGAGGAGAAGGGAGGGAGAAAGAAAGGGAGAGAAACATTGATGTGAGAGAGACACATCCACTGGTTGCCTCTTTTATGTGCCCCAACCGACCCCACAACCCAGGCAAGTCCCCTGACCAGGAGTAGAACCGGTGACCTTTCACTTTAAGGAATGATACCTAACCAACTGAACCACACCTATCAGGGCTCAGAATTTCTTTTTGACCTCTACTCATACACTCTTACCCAGATCAAACACTGACGAGCCCTAGAGCATGCTGTTATTCTGTTATTGGTATCTGGGCCTCATGGTTCCCCACGCCCCTGATGAACTACTGTTCCTTAACTGGGGCAGAAACCAGATTCTGAGGAGGGACCCTAACCTCACACCCGCCAAGGATTCTCCATATTGTCTGTGCTCTGGGGCTGGGCAGCCCACTGGCATGACCTATGCCTGAAGTCCTCACTTGACTTAGTGGCTGAGCCATTGCTTATTTTTGTCCTTGATGTCAGGTGGGTGTGTGACACTGAGATCATCACAACCATCATCTGGAGTTGAGAGTAGCGTTGTCCCATAGAACTTCCTGTGAGGCTGGAAATGTTCTATACAGGGTGGAGCCAAAGTAGGTTTACAGTTGCTCATATGGAAACTAATACAACACTGAATAAATAATAACACAAGAATAAACCCTGAGTTTCGAGTGCTGACAACTGCATGCCTACTTTTTCCCCACCTTGTATGGTGGCCACTAACCATATGTGGCTATTGAGCTCTTGAGCTGTGGCTAGCACAACTAAAGAATCCTTTTTAGTTGAAATGATTAGAATTTAAATAGCTACTTGTCACTGCTAGGTACCATTTTGGTCAGAGCGGGTTTAGAGCTTTACAGCAAAAACAACTAATGGGTGTTGTGATCTGTGTATGCCATGGTCATGGGAACCAGCTCCTCCTTTCATCACCTCCAGGGACTCAGCCCACCCGACACAGAAGCAGAGCAGCAATTGTCCTGATGGAAGACATCCACATCCGCTTTTATTCTCACCTCTAAGTCACACGTTAGGGCTAAGGCAACAGCATATTGTGTTTCATATTTCTTCTTTTCCTACTTCTCCTTTTATTTCCTTTTGTTTATACAAAGTTCTCTAGCATGAGATAGAGTTTGAGGTGTGGTTTGTGTTATTTGGTCCAACAAACTTAGGTGAGGAAAAGAGGTAATGAACTTGAAAAAATGATCTCATGTTTGGTGGGTGAGTCTCACTTGTTCTTTGAAAACTGGTTTGTTTAGTGAGCAGTCAATGGTTTTTAGACTTATTCAATGTGTATGGAAATATCAACACTATAGATATGAACAACATTTATAAGAAAACAAACTGAATGAAGTCACAAGAAAAAAAAAGAAATAAAACTCCAGCCTTTGAAAAAATCCCCACTCCTCAGAGCAGAACAACTCCTAAGATGTTGAGTAATTTGGGTAAATCACCTTGGTGCCAGGCCACTGGGCAGTTTTCCATAGGGTTGGGTTGACAGGCTGCTTCTTATGTGGAAAACATTTTGAGGTGAGGTATGCGCTTTGAGTCAGGGGCAGTATCGTTCCTGAAATGGATAGTTGCTACTATGCCCTCTGCCTTCTTTCTACCAATCCCCCTCTTAAAAATTCACCCCATCCCATCTGCATCCTTTCTAGCTCTAGCAGGTTAAAAAAAAAAAAATCTAATACATATGCGGGAAGTCCTGCTTTGGAATAATAGGAAAGTATCAGTAAATTCCATTTTTGAAATAACTCAAACATACTGGGGGCTAAAAGGGAAGGGAAGAGGGAAGACACATCAAATTATTAGGAGTCACTCTCTGTCCACAGAGAGCCCCAAGCCCCAAATCATGAGTTAGGAGGTGTGTGTCTTTGTAGGTTCTACCCTCTCCTTGGGTCCCTATCCCTCTCATGACATCTTCTCTCTCCCTTTGGAAACATGAGGAGGGATCTGATAATAACAGTCACAATAACATTGACATTGGTGGTTCATGGGACTCAGTGTGCTTCTTTTATATGTAGAATTTGTATTCTAATCAGCAGCAGCAGCAAAGGAGTGATTCTCTGGTTGTGGGATTCCAGAAATTAGGGTGAAGGGTGAGGGAGACCTGAAAGTGGGGAAAGAGTGAAAGGCTCTCCTCTCTCCTTTGTAGCTGCGTTATGTGACTCCCCTTGTGGCTTAACTTGTAAGGGAAAAGGGCAGGCTCAAGGGCAGGGCATTGGGAGTTACTCTTAATTTTAAAGAAGCATAAAGGGAGGTGGTATCTCCCTGCCTTAAAAAGAATGATTAGCAACAAATTCAGTATAAGGCTGGCTTAAGAGTTAGGAGATCAGGACTCAGATCTTGACTCTGCAATGACATATCAATGATCTTGAGCAAGTCACTGCCCCTCTTGGAGCCTAAGCTTACTCATCTGTACAATTAGGGGGCTGACTACCAAGCCTCTAAGTTTGCAGTCACAGCTGATATTCCACCATGATATGAACGGGCATGTGGCCAATAATGGCCCAAAGATAAATAACACTTTAATTTCTCCCCAATCATGTACCTTCTTAATAAGACAAAAACTACAGAGTATAGTGATTGACTTCTAGGTGTGTCACTCATCAATTAATTTAAAGGTTTATCATTTTATTTCTTTAGTGCAATTATTTGTCAAATTGACTTTTTAATGTAATCGATTTCTTTCTGTTTAAACAAACTTTGGTAAAGAAAAAAGGTAACAAAGTACCAGGCTAGATTGCCATAGAGGAGACTGGTAGGGGAGAAAAGTCACACTCACACATCCACAGATAGGGTGTGTCTAGAGAGCTGTTCGCTTAGGGCAAAGAGAGGTAGGCAAGGAAGGAAGGATAATTTTGGGCAAGGGTTCTTGAAGAAAGAAGAGGTTTCTCAGCTGAGCTTCAGACGATGGTAAAGAGTTCTACAGGCAGAGATGAGAGAAGGGATCCCAAAGGGAGAGACACCCTAAGCACAACCAGGACACTCAGGGTGGCAGAGGAAGACAAGCAGCAGGCCCTTTGAAACCTGGCTGGCGCTGTCTTGAATACAAGCTAAGGAGCTTGTGCTGTATCTCTTAGGCTGTCTAACCTCTCCTCCACAGTCTAGAAGGAGAATGAAATGGTTGGGTCTGGAGAAATACAGGCAAAGGGAAGGCATTGGTGTGTCTCCAAGAGCTGAAAAGTCAAAATGCTTTCAAAGTCATAAGAAATCTGGATTTGAAGAGATTGGTCAGCAAGAGAGAATGGGTAGATAAGAGAGCCATGTGACAATAGGAAGTTAGAAGGAGCCTGTGGCAGAGCTTGTGGGGGCAGCGGGAACTGGCCAAGGCTGTCCTTTGAATGAAGGCTATAGGGAGCCTTTGTGGGTATTTAAGCAGGGGAGTGATATAAAATCAGATCTGTGGGACTTCTGGCCAAGATGGAGGCATAGGTGGACACACTGTGCCTCCTCTCACAACCAAAATTAAGGTCCACAAAGATTTAGAAACAAGAAAACAACTGGAACTGATAGAAAATCGAACTGTATGGAAGTCCAACAACCATTCATCCAGACCAGTAAGAGGGGCAGAGTCGAGGCAGGAAAAAGTGGAGGTGCAGACCCGGGCACGCAGGCAGCAGTGGCTGGCAGATCCCAGGCAAGCAGATGGCGGCTAGCAGACCCCGGGCACAGGGTAGCAACTGTGCAGACCCAGTGAGGCTGAGCAAGGTGGCTGGCTGACCAGGTGGTCCCACATTCACGCGCAGATAATCCAGGCGAAGGGGAAGCAGCAGAAAGAACGAATCCGAGAGAGAGTGGAGCAAGCGCCATTGTTACCTTTTGGACCCCACCCCCACATACAGCATCACTACCCAGTGACTGGGCTGCCCCACCCTGGGGAACACCTAAGGCTCCACCCCTCACTACATAACAGCCGAAACCAGACCAAAAAAAAAAAAAAAGCCTCAACTTGGAGAACAAATCAAAGCCCCAGAGCCAATTCACCTAAGCAACGAAGAGATAGCCAACCTATCAGATACACAGTTCAAAGCACTGGTGATCAGGATGCTCACAGAATTGGCTGATTTTGCTCACAAACTAGATGAAAAAATGAAGGCTACAATAAGTGAAATGAAGGAAAATGCACAGGGAACCAATAGAGATGGGAAGAAAACTGGAACTCAAATCAATGGAGTGGACCAGAAGAAAGAAAGAAACAACCAAACAGAAAAGAAGGAAGAAACAAGAATTCAAAAAAAAAAAAATGAGGAGAGGCTTAGGAACCTCCAGGACATCTTTAAACCGCCCAATATCCGAATTATAGCAGTACCAGAAGGGGAAGAGGAAGAGCAACAAGTGGAAAACTTATTTGAACAAATAATAAAGGAGAACTTCCCCAATCTGGCAAAGGAAATAGACCTCTAGGAAGCCCAGGAAGCTCAGAGAGTCCCAAAGAATTTGGACCCAAGGAAGAATACACCAAGGTACATCATAATTACATTAGCCAAGATTAAAATGAAGGAGAGAATTCTAGAAGTAGCAAGGGATAAGGGCACAGTCACCTACAAAGGAGTTCCCATCAGACTGTCAGGTGATTTCTCAAAAGAGACCTTACAGGCAAGAAGGGGCTGGAAAGAAGTATTTGAAGTCTTGAAAGGCAAAGATCTACATCCAAGCTTGCTCTATCCAGCAAAGCTGTCATTTAGAATGTAAGGGCGGATAAACTGCTTCTCAGATAAGGTCAAGTTAAAGGAGTTCATCATCACCAAGCCCTTATTATATGAAATGTTAAAGGGACTTATCTAAGAAAAGGAAGATAAAAAATAGGACAGTAAAAAGACAGCAAACTCACAGTTATTAACAACCACATCTAAAACAAAAGCAAACTAAGCCAACACTAGAACAGGAACGGAAACACAGAAATGGAGATCACATGGAGGGTCAGCAACAGGGCAGTGGGAGAAGGAGAGGGGGGGAAAAGGTACAGAGAATGAGTAGCATAGATGGTAGGTAGAAAATAGACAGGGGGAGGGCAAGAATAGTGTGGGAAATGTAGAAGCTAAAGAACTTATGACACATGGACATGAACTAAAGGGGGGAACGTGGGCAGGAGGGGGTGTGCAGGAGGAGAGTGATGGGGGAGAAATGGGACAACTGTAATAGCATAATCAATAAAATATATTTTAAAAAATCAGAGCTGTGGTTTAGGACAGTGAGTCTCAAGCCTGATTGAGTGGCTGGCACTTGGCATGTTTATCTTTGTCAAACCACAACGCACAGATATATTAAATTTAAAATAATTAAGTAGATCATTTTTTAAAGATTTTATTTATTTACTTTTAGAGAGAGGGGAAGGGAAGGAGAGAGGTAGAGAAACATCAATGGGTGAGAGATATATTGATCGGTTGCCTCTCATATTACCCCAGCTGGAGACCTGGTCTGCAACCCAGGCATGTGCCCTGACTAGGAATCAAACCGGCAACCTTTTGGTTCACAGGCCAGCACTCAGTCCACTGAGCCACACCAGCCAGGGCTTGAGTAGATCATTTTGGCCCAAATTCACACTATAAACTAGACAAGTGGTAGCAAGCACCCAAGATCTAAGAAAATTTTGTGAGAGGAAAATGTTTAAAATGACACATTTTGTTCATTAATTTTTCTTCAAATTATGAAATGACTGTAGTTGTTCAATTTTGGCTCAAAACATGTTGTCCCAGTAGGTGGAATGTCTGTGCTCTGTAGGATCATTGCTTTAGAAGTTCACTGTGGAAGCACTGTGTGGAACGGAAACAGAAACTTTTGAATCCATCTGAGCCAGAAGATAAGAGCTGTCCCAGGAAACATCAAAAAATGATCATTTTTGCTTCTATCAAAAATATAAGTCAATCTGAATTGGGGGTTCTTCACAGAAACAGAACATATGGGAGATATGCATCTATGTGTCTCCCTACCTATCCATCTGCCATATTTTTAAGACTATAAGATGCACCAGACCATAAGATGCACCTACGTTTTAGAGGAGGAAAACAGGAAAAAAATTGAAGCAAAAAATGTGGTAAAATATTTAATAACCTGTGATCCCGCTCCACCACCTCCCCCCCAGCAAGTCAAGTAAACTACATGCAGACTATAAGACACACCCCCATTTTCCTCCCAAATTTGGAGGGAAGTGTGTCTTATAGTCCAAAAATATGGTATCTGTCTCTATATGTATGTATATATCCTATTGGCTCTGATTTTATTTGTTATCTTTCTGTGAAGAATCTCTCTCTCATTTTCTCTCTCTCTCTCTCATTTTCTCTCTCTCAATAGATAGAGAGAGAGATTTATTTTAAGGAATTGGCTCATGGGATTATGGGGACTGACAAGTCAGAAATCTGTAGAACAGGCCTGCAGACTGAAAATTCAAGTAAGAAGTGGGTGTTGCAGTTTTGAGTCTGGAACCTGCAGCCTGGAAACTCAGGCAGGGTTTCTATGTTGCAAACTTGAGGCAGAATTGCCTCTTCTTCAGGAAACCTCAGCCTTTGCTCTTAAGCCCTTTGACTGATTGGAGGAGGCCCACCATGTTATGGAGGATAATCTGTTTTACTGATTTCAGTGTTTATCCAATCTAAAAAAATATCTTCACAAAAATATCTAGACTGGCATGTGACCAAATAGCTGGGTTCCATATCCTAGTCAAGTTTACAAAATCAACCTTCACAGAGTGTTCATTTCAATATTTCCTTATCAGGTAGGCAGAGATGAAACTCAACAATTCTTGTTATTAACTTCTTAAGGAACAATGACTGACTACAAGCTGAGAGAACACCACAGTTTATGTTCTAGATGTAGCTCATTTGCCCATCCCTTTTGTCCTCTCCATGCCTGTCCTCTCTGGAACAGTCAACAAATTCGTAATTTTTAAAATAGCCGTTGGTGAAACTTCATCAAAGTGTTTCTTCCTTCAAGCTACATAAGTTCTTTAGTCTCCCCTGTATACAAGAGTATAATAGCATTCAAAGAATTCTGAAAGATTCGCCTGACCTGATTGTTTTCTTTCATGGAACTCACATTGCCTTTCCTCTAAGCCCAGCAGGACTGCAGCCCTTTCTCGAGATTCCGCCAGCTTACTATTGTGGATGTAAATTCCCTTGCCCCAGTATTCTAGGAGCCTTTCCTAGAAATCTTCCCCTGAATGGCAGTCTCTTTCTTTTAAATTTTTAAAAAGATTTTATTTATTTTATTTTTAGACAGAGGGGAGGGGAGGGAGAAAGAAGGAGAGAATGTGTGAGAGAAATATCGGTTGGTTGCCTCTCACACAACCCCTCTCAGGGAACCTGGCTGCAACTCAAGCATGTGCCCTAACTGGGAATCAAAAGAGCGACTTTTCTCTCTGCGGGACTATGCTCCATCGACTGAGCCGTGAAAATCAGCGTTGAGTGGGGGTCTCTTTAATGCAGAGACCATGTAATATCAATTTACACATTTCAACCAGAGTTTTCCAACTTCATTCTTGAGTGTCTGCTAAATTCTTGGGTAGCTTCCTTCAGAGCTCAGTAATTTACCTTCATGTTTCTTTTTTGTTTTTCTTTTTTCTAAAGACTTTATTCATTTATTCTTAGAGTGAGAGGAAGGGAGAGAAACATCGATGGTGTGACAGAAACATCGGTCGGTTCCTGTCAGAAACACACGTCTCTCACATGTGCCCCAACAAGGCACCAGCTCACAACCCAGGCATGGGCCCTGACCAGGAATCTAACTGGCAACCTTTCACTTTACAGGATGATTCCCGACCAACTGAGCCATGCCAGTCAGGGCTCCTTCATGGTTTGGGTTTGTTTGTTTTTTTTTTTCCTGTTAATTTTAGAATAGTGGTTTCTGACCGCTCTAGGGCTAGCCATGTGATTAGGAAGTTTAGACCTGACTAGGGGAAGCTCTGTGAGGCCCAGACTCCCTACTCTTGTTTAAGCTAGATTTTATCTGACTTTATATATCAGTTACACATGGACATCATATTTTCATATTTCCTTTGAAAATATGGCTCAGTCTTAAAACACAATTAAATCAATAGTTTTAGGTACCTTCACCATTCAATTAGTCTATTAGCTGGTCTGTCTGCTTCACAGAACTGGGGCAAAAGTAAAGAAAGTTAATACAGCATGGGTAATATCATGTTAGAATTTCATATATATTCTTATTTAATTTTCACAGTAACCCTTCAAGTTAAGCATTACAATGCGAATTTAGAGATAAAGCTCAATGACCTGAGGTCACAAAACCACCACGTGGTGGAGCCGAGATTCGCATGCAGGTCAGCCCGAAGTCCATGTTCTTTCTGCCTCACAGCTCTAACCAGTTCTGCGGTAGAGGTCTAGGCAGACTTTGCACTCGTGCTTTCATTCATCCATTCAAATACACATTTTTTGCCACTTACTGTACCTTTTTTAAATTTTGTATTTATTTATTTTCCATCACCACTTATGCCCCGTACTCTCTTCTACCTCCACCCACCCCTCCTCCACTATAATCACCATACTGTTTTCTGTGTCCATGAGTTATCTTTTTTTAACCTTTTTTACTCAATCCCTCCACACTTTCAATCCTCCCCCAGAACTAAGAAGCAAAATAGAGACAGACTTATAGATAGGGAGTAGGCTGACAAATATACATTTTTTTAAATGTACTTTACCTGCCCTTTTATTTAGCAAAAATAATTTGAGTGCCTACTATGTTTCAAACACTGTGCCACCTTGGACCTACAAGGACAAATAAAACAGTCCCAGTGCCTTCTCCTGCTTTGGAGACTCTTACAGTAAAATAGAGGAAAAGCCCTTCCTCAGATGATACCAGGGGAAAGGAACAAACGGAGAGCAGAACAGAGTCCTTCCTGAGGAATTTCTGCGTCAGGGAGAAAGCAGCCCTGGTACAGAGACAGAAAACCTCAAGGCTCACCCCTGCATCACCTGGCCAAAGCCAGAGGGGTGGGGCCCGGTGGTGGGCTGTAACCATTCAGGAATGCTGATGGAATGCACACAGAGCCTCTCCCATCTAAACGTGCTGCCTGGTACCCGACTCTGGCCACACCTCAGGCACAGCTGGGAAGTTGTGGTTTTTCTTTTTTCTCCTCCAAAGAGAGATTTTTTTCCCCATGAACACTTCCATGGAAGATAAAAAGAGGCACACGTGGGTAAAGGCTTCCGGCCTCTCCAGCAGAGTAGCCCCTGGGCAGAAAGCAGAGGGAAGGTGGAAGGAGCTGCTTCACCCCAACCTCGGAACCCTTGGTGGTTGGGCCATTTATGTAGAACCTCCCTCCTAGGCCTCAAGGGTCACTGGTGCATGGAGCAAAACCATAACCTAATACCTTCCCTTCTTAAATATCCTCCTGGTTATGATTCATAATTTCTTGTGTTTGTAAATAATTTTAGTGTTTGCCAACCACTTCTGCATCTCTTATCTTGTCACAACAACCCCATCAAATAAGGTGTGTTTCACCCATTTTATAAATGCAGAGGTAGACACTGAGTGGCATTGCCCAGGGCTACACAGTAAGAATGGGCCAGGCTAGGGCTCGAATCCAGGTATGCCGATGCCAGGTGCACTGTGCTCACACGGTGAGACCACAGCCACGAGACTGCCACCAGAGGCCCAGACTCGGCTCCCTGACTGCCATCCCTTTTGACATTTGTGGCTGTGTAGGGGGTGGCACAAATGTTCTTCAGACACCAACCAAGTCTAAATACAAGTGGCCAACGAGAGGCTATGGAATCTGGACTCGCACTGACCTGCACATTTGTATCTTTTACTTTCAAGAATTTCAGTCCTGAGGGGCGGTGGTAAGAGAGCTCTGGGTTTGGGATATATCTAGATGGAATTCCTGGGGGAAAACGTGTGGGTGCAGCACTGGGTTGGGGGGAAATGTGCAAATATTAGTGCAGTGTCAAGGGGCTAAGGAGACAAGATCTTCTTCCTGGAGAATTCAGTGAAGAGAGGCCTGGAGATTCTGACCTTTGCCAAGGCAGATCATCTGGGCAGGGGAAGTGCACCTGCTCTCTCTGCTCCCAGGGGTGGCAAGGAAGTGAATCAGGGGTTTCTTTTTTCTACTAAAAGTATTAGCTGGATTTTATAAGATGCAGAGTGTTAAGTAAATGGCCTAGAGCCCAGCAGACCTGGGTTTGAATATCCGCCTTTGCATTGTTTAGCCATGTGGCCAAGCAATATAATCTCTTCAAGCTTCCATCTCTTCATCTGCAAAATGCAGACAACAAAGCAGATTCTCCCCTAGACCTTCCAAGAATAGAGCATCTGTGCTCACACCTCGATTTTAGCTCAGTGAGATTCATTTTACACTTATGTCCTCCTGAACTGTAAGAGAATATATTTGTGTAGGGTTTCTCTTTCTTTTCCTTCTTTCTTTCTTTCTTTCTTTCTTTCTTTCTTTCTTTCTTTCTTTCTTTCTTTCTTTCTCTTTCTTTCTTTCTTTCCTTCTTTCCTTCCTTCCTTCCTTCCTTCCTTCCTTCCTTCCTTCCTTCCTTCCTTCCTTCCTTCCTTCCTTTCTTTTAATTAAATTTATTGGGGCGACATTGGATAATGAGATGATACAGGTTTCAGGTCTACATTTCTGTGATACATGATCTGTATATTGCCTGTGTGCCCACCACCCAAAGTCAAAGCTATTTCCGTCACCACATATTTGGCCCCCTTTACCCTCTACTACTCCCCACCCCCCTTCCCTCTCATAACCACCATACTGTTGCCTATATCTATGAGTTTCAGTTTTATATCTCACATATGAGTGAAATCATATGGTCATTAGCTTTTGCTGACTTACTTCACTTAGCATAATATTCTCAAGGTCCACTCATGTTGTCACAAATGGCAGTATTGCATCTTTTCTTATGGCTGAGTAATATTCCACTGTCAGCCACTAAGTCTGTGGTAATTTGTTACAGTAGCAATAGGAACCTAATACAGATTTTGGTAAAAATACCAAAGGGTCTGTTCTTTTCACCCTGAACAGAGTGAAAAGACCCTTTCAGACCCCTGTCAGGTCTGTTGAGAGGATGGACATTAAGTGCTGACCATGTGCTGAGACCATCGTGAATGATCATTAAATGACAGCTTTCTTCACCATTTTGTTACTTTAAAAGAAATAGGGATCTTCTAAGTTGTTATGTGATACTGATGCCAGGGGCCTGAAGGAGAAGAAGATATGTAGAGAAAAAGGAAAAAAATCTAATGACCCTCAACTTCAGAATATCTTGTCTGTTGACCTATTCCTGTGTTGACATCCATCAACCCACCACTGGGCTGCCTCCTGGCATTTGCTACCACGTGTTTGTCTAGATTTCCTCGGTTCACCCTTCTTTTTGCTCAAACCAACCTCCTGTCTGCCTTCTTTTCTCCCACTCTTGTCTGCATTTTTGCACCCTGAGTCTGACCTACAATTTTCCCACAGAGTATTCAATCACCTCTCCCCCTTTTAAAAGTGTGTGGCAGGGTCCCTGTTAGGAAAGTATGGATGTTATGGGACATAACTGGGTCACTGGGGCCAAATGCCTATTTGGGGTCCCTTCACTCCTTTCTGGAACAACAAAGCCTCTCTTTGGAGGCCTACCACCTTTCTTCCTTTTCTGCAGGGCCCTGTTTCCCCCTTCATTCTACAGTCACTTTTGCATTGAATCCAAGTTGTTGTAATCACACTTTAAATTCCTTGAAAGAACAAACTGTGCTTTTTCTGTTCTTTAGGCCCAACCAATCACCACAAATAGGCTGCAACCTGGCAAATGGGTGCATCAGCAGTAGTGGTTGATAATGCTGCTGAATTGAGCCTCTCCAGATTCTTCCCCTTTACTCTCTATACTTGTATTTTTGAACTCCTACTTTTCACGGTCTGTTTACCCGTGTCTCAAGTTTAGATGGTAACCCAACTGGTCAGGAGCAACCTCTGTGCATACAAGTAATGAACTTTACAATGCAAATGACCAGGAGTAAGATTCCCTTGGGGGAGTTTGTGAGTTAACTCCTTCAGGGCACCTGGGCTCCTCTCAGTCTAGTGTGTAAGAATCTCTGGAAAGAATGAATGCCATTTCTAAGCATGAAATGACATTTCCAGCAGAAAGAAATGAATGGCATTTCTAAGCAGAAACTATACTTGGAGATCTTGAAACAATGGCCAGGTTCTTCTATGCATTCAGCAAACCGTAATGGAGGGCCCACTGCATTTTTATGGGCTAAAAACACATAAATTTGAAGTCTTTTAGTTCTCACAGCTTCTCAGATGAATGGGAAAGGAAAACTGTTTAGACATATTTAGGATTGCTTGGAAGATTGTTAATACTTACATTAGAGTGTAACAATGAAGTTAAAATTCAGCAAGGTCTGAGTCAAAGAAAAGGCTTGTCTCCTACTGCCCCCCACACAAACCGGGACTTCAGCCAAACCGGCTAGATTGCGATCTCACGGGTTCCTGGCTCTTCCAGGCTCTAGTGCGGACCTTCCCTTTACCTGAAATATCACCCACCCCACTTTCCTCCCATACCCACCCCCCTCCAGTCTACTTATCACTGCAAGGCTTACATCTTCCCTCCTCAGAACCCCCACAGTACTTAGGGTCTTTCTAGATGTATTGTATTATAACTATTTAGAAACATATTTCAGCTTCCCTGGAGCATAAAATCCTAGACTACAGCAATCTGCCTTACAATTCCTTGTATATCTCAAAATTCAGGTTACATCATTTAATACATTTTGTCCAGAGTATGAATGCATGAAGTGATTAGCTAATTAATAAAACAGTGAGATGTGAATGGCTTTTCTCAAAGTGATTCAAGAGCAAAAGTCACTTACCCTTGTATTCCTTCCAGGGAGTCCTCAGGGAGGGAGAAGCCCACTAATTTCTAGGGCCATACAGAACTCTAAACCTTGTAAATAATTTCTGGGAGCCCATACGGGCCAGGCAGATGAGCTCAGGCTCTGGAGTCACACAGACCAAAATCTCCAGCCTAGCTCTTCCACATACTGGTTGTATAACTCCAGGGAACTTGATGTACCTAAATTAAAGCTGTAGTTTCCTCATCTGCACAATAGGACTTCTCACCTTTTTCCTGTTTCTACCTAAGTGGGTTAAGAGGCTTAGATGTGTGTATGTAAAACACCCAGTAGAGTGGCATGTAGAAGGGACCAAATATATTAGTCCTTTTCTCCCAGTCCTCCTCTTATATAACAGTGTAATATTTTTATTTGCCAATTTTTTATTAGTTTACTTTTAATTACAGTACAGATTTACTACAATTTCTTTACTCTGTTCCCTATGTTGTATATTACATCCCCATGACTTATTTTATGAATGGAAATTTACCCTTCCTGATCCCCTTCTCCATCTCCTCATCCCCTTAAGCAATCAATTATTTGTTCTCTGATTTCACTTCTATGTGGAATCTAAAAAAACAAATGAACCAACAAAATGAAACAGAAACAAACTCATAGATTCAGAGAACAAATGCCAACTGTATTCGAAGACAACACAACATTCCGAAAATAATGGTCTTTAACAGCTGCCTAGAGTCCTGCTGGGAACAACTGCCCACTCTGGCCATGGGTTTACCCTTTGTGTTTCATCCCAAGGACCCTCAGCGAGCTCCAGCCCTGCCCATTAACTTCCCCCACCCCCCAGCTCTGCCCTTGATGACTTGCAGGACCTCAGTTCATCATTCAGAAGTGTGTGGTCTGTATATTCCACACCTTAAAAAGCTCCTGAAAATGACTAATCAGACTCTGGCAAGCTTGACTTTTATAAAATGACAGTGATTACTGAGTTTAGTAACCAAATTTCCTCCTTTGCTACATGATTTCATGTCTCTGATTTGGATGCTTTGAATAAGAAGGCAAAACAGCACAATGGTGTGACCTAGTCATGTTATGAAACTTGTAGTAGTTTTTGTCACCTGCTCCTATTAAGTCGTAATGTCTTCAACTGTGTCTCCAGCTTAGGAAAAATCCTGAAGATGGCCAAAGACGAGTCCACCGTTCGTTGCTTCCAGGGCCTCCTGATTTTTGGAAATGTGATTATTGGTGTAAGTAATGAGTATTTTTCAGGCAATTCTGCTCTTCCTGTAATCATGGTTTTAGATCAATCAAAGGTGAAAGTTTAAAGGAAAATAATGATGTAACTATGGGCTCGCTACATCTTTTCTTCATTTTAAGAAATGTATTAGTAAAAATTAGTAAAATATATTAGCCTGAATTTAACTATATAAATAATTACGTATAGCTATGTAACACAGCAAAAGAATAGATTGAAAAAATAGATATTTCCTTCCTGAGTTTAAAGCACAGAACCTGAAAGGAGTCATGTCAGCGCCCGAACACTCCCACCACACACAGGTTCTGCCGTTTCTTTCCTATTTCACCTTCGTTTGATTTCATGGGACTCTGCTTTCAAGGCTGTTGGGGGCAGATGTTTGCGCCTTTTGGTTCTTGTCACACAGAGGCCACTCCAGGATGTGAGAGTAGCTCAGAGGCCAAGCTGTGCGGCCCGCTGAGGTGGGAGAGCACTTAGGAGTCAGGATCGCTGGCTCTTGGCGCAGCCCTGCTTCCAACTCCATGTGACTCTGGACAAGTCTTTCAGGGCCAAGACCACTCACCCATAAAACACAGGGGGTGGGAAAGATAGCCACCAAGATTCTTTCCACTCTAACATTCAGTGGTCCTCTGGCACTGATAAGTACAACGAGGACCCGCTGGAATATTACAATCTGAGAATTTGGATGATAGGGACTGGATATGGGAGATTATCGTCATAGAAGAAAGATGCTGTTTGAGTGGGTCATGCCTCAAGAACTTTAAAATGGTCTGAAATTGGGTCTTTTTCCAAATAGCGATGAGACAGACAGCAAAATGTGGACAGAGGCATACAATCAATTAGTAGGATGAAAGGAATCAATTCAGTTCCTGGCAGTGAGGAATTTGAGTCACTTGCTAAAGCCTATGCAGGGGACATAGTTAGTCTCTTTTACCCCCCAACCCCCACTTCTCCATCCCTTCCCAACGCTGTTCTCCCACCAGCCTGACAGAATCCCCTCTGCCCCCAGATGTGCGGCATTGCACTGACTGCAGAGTGCATTTTCTTTGTATCGGACCAGCATAGCCTCTACCCACTGCTTGAAGCCACCAACAATGATGACATCTACGGGGCAGCCTGGATCGGGATGTTTGTCGGCATCTGTCTCTTCTGCCTGTCTGTTCTAGGCATCGTAGGCATCATGAAGTCCAGCAGGAAACTCCTTCTGGCAGTAAGACCTTAAAACCCTCTACAGTTCTCTCCTGGACCAATATTGATGGATTGTTTATTCTTCCCTGAGCACAGTGCTCGGGCCTTTGGTGGGGTAGAGGGTGCCACATGGGATGGGAGGAGGGGAAGACTCCCCCTGCAGTGTAGCTTGGCCAAGTGGGGCCAAGGATGCCTTCTGGTATTGCAAGTGCAGAAAATTCCAGTGTAGGGAACCCAAAGGGGAGACCTCTGTTGAGTGTTTTCCAGATCTCTGCTTCTCCAACTGGTGTCTGCGGGTACCCACTGGTACAGCCAGGAGTTACGTAGCCCAAAGGACAGGGTGAAAACTTCATAATTAGATTTTTTCTCTTGACAATAAGAGATTTAAAATATTATTTTAATACCAGTCAGTATTAAAACTAAGGTATAAAATACAAAATTTAATATTAGGGTATAAAATATACATAAATGTTTAAGAGGAAGCATGAGCCTTTTCAGACATTTTTGGGCTCAAGGCTGAGGATTTTGTGTGTTGGCCTGCAGTTCTCATATTGTGCATTCACCTTTCAGGGATCCTAGAGGAGCTTGATGCACAGGGCGTAGAGTGCAGCCCTTAGCTCCCACCTGCCTGTGGATGCCCTGACTCTGTGTACCCACAGGGAGGCTTTGGCTCCAAACCACAGACAGCAAGACATGCCCTGCTTTTGCAGAGGAAGTAAATTTGAGATATTTTGCAAAAATCAGCAGAGCTAAGAAACCTGGCGGTTGGGTCTAGACCCTTACTCTCTACCCCTAGGCTCAAGACAGTAGTTGCTCACACTGATGGGGTCCCACCCCCATTCCTACACCAATGCTGTTGGACCTGAGTTCCGCCTTTATGAAACCAGTCCAGCAACTGAAGGTGCTTGTTGGTTCACATTGTCCTGGCACCCAGGGAATGCAGACCATTTACATTCTCTGGCTCCTTAGGGTGAGTTAGTTCCAGAGCAAAGGCACCCACTTTTGGAGGGTGGAGAAAGGAATGCTGGGAAAGGTAGGGGAGGGACAGATGTCCCTAAAGACATGCTTCAGCTGCATCTCAGGCTCACTGTGGGCCAGTCATGTGTGCCTGACTCAGCCAGGGGAACTGAGCTGGAAGAGCACATTCTTCACCACTCCCCTGAAGAGGAAGAGCAGGACGCCTGGCAAGCAGCTGATAGAGAAAACCTCTGTGCCCTGGGCCTCCTTTCCAGAGGGGTTTCCGAGGGGTCTCTAAGGGGTTTCTGAGCTTCTTTAACAGGAGCCAGCCAAGCTCTTGACAAAGAGCAAGACAGCAGTTCATAGAGGGAGGAAAATATTATGAGGCCTCTGAAGGTGCTTCTGCTGTTTACCCTCCAGCCAAAGCTTTGCCCTGGGCCTAGTGGCAAGGGCAGCAGAGGGCCCTGCTGGGGGGGTGGGGGGAGTGGGCAGTATAACCTGCATGCCCCCACCAACACTGACCTAAGTACCACTTTCCCAGAAGAACACAGGACCAAAAGTGTATGTGCAAAGCTGAGGAAAGCAAAGTCAGAATTCTTGCAAGTAGTCATCAATCCAGATTCAGAGGTTGTTGGTGGTTCAGAAGTTTTCCAGACATAAATAGGGGTGGCATGGTGTGAGTACATCATGAGTGCATGTTCACATGTGCACTGCCCCCCGCCCCCCACCAGTTCATTCCCTTTTTCTCAGTTAAAACAGAAATGCAGGATACCGGACTGAGAAAGCTCTATATTCAATGTGTGTTTGTTCTCTGAAGAAAAGGAGAGAATTGAGCTGATTAGCACCAAGTCTTCCTCCAAGCAGCTGATCAGTGAGGGTTTGTTGAATAACTATGGGAATTATTGGATGATTATATTTATGTGAATATACAGGGGTGGGCAAAAGTAGGTTTACAGTTGTGAGTACCCAAAGCATAGTTTACTCTTGTATCTATTAATTATTTTATTATTTGTTATTATTAACCTACTTTTGCCCACCCCTGTACTGAGAAAACATAGCAATTATTTGTTTAAAAAAAACTTCCCTTGGAGATAAATGTAACTCCTGTTTTAAAAAATTTGTTTCCCTTCCAGTATTTCATCCTGATGTTTATTGTCTATGGCTTTGAAGTGGCATCTTGTATCACAGCGGCAACACAGCGAGACTTTGTGAGTACCATCCCAAAAGCACAGAGCGAAACAATCACACGTGCCATCATTACCATTATAGTAAGGTAATAGCTAACATGCATTGAGCTCTTACTCCGTACCAGGCACCCTAATATGCACATTAGTAATAAATATGTAGTTTTACTCAATCCTAATAATAATCCTATGAAACAGGAATTATGACTGTCATTTTATGGGTGATAAAAATGAGACCTAATAAGGTAAAGGGACTTGTCCAAGGTTACATGGCTGGTAAGTGGAAGGGGAGATTCCTGAGTCCAGGCAGTGTGACTCCCAGGGCTCCAGCTGGTAATCCCTGTGCTCTTTGCCACTTTGCCACAGCCGCTGGTTCCCCAAAAGGATAATCAACAGCCCACCACATCTAAGACTTCTTAATTCATCATCTTGCTTTTTCTTCTTCTCCCCAATCCCTAGCCTGAGCCACCTGGCAATCAATGCCTGTCCACCCTGTTCTCACGGAGATTTCTTTGAAGATGGGGATTTCTCCTTACATGGGGGACATCAGCCACCCAGAGCAGCCTCATACCTTCCCCAACCCCTAGTCTGTGCCTCTGAGCAGAGTTTGACCCCAGGAGATAGTGTTCAGTGTCCCCAGCAATGGGCCAAGCAAATCACGTTGCCTCCTTGGGGATTAGCAGGCTAACTAACTCAGGCTAACTAACTCTCTCTTTTGTATCCCCTCCACCCTCCTTAGTTCACACCCAACCTCTTCCTGAAGCAGATGCTGGAGAGGTACCAAAACAACAGCCCCCCAAATAATGATGACCAGTGGAAAAACAATGGAGTCACCAAAACCTGGGACAGGCTTATGCTCCAGGTAAGGCCCGGGATCATGGGAAGATGCCACTTTGTACACGGACCAGTCTCCAGGGTTGTCTGTGTGGGAGTGAAGTCAAAGGGTGGAGGCCCACGGCCTCTAAGAGGATTTCCTGCACAAAGGGACTTGACATAGGCTGCTTCATCCATTGCTCTCCTTTACCAGCAGGGGACAGGAGTCATATACATGAGTCAGTGAGACTCCTAGACCTATATTTTGTTTCAAGCCGTGATGTTGATTAGCTTGCATGTATAGGGATAATGACATTTTCAAGAAATTTAGATTAATCATGGACTCTGTCTCTTACAACTCAGGCATCACTTACATTAAAAGAAAAATATTGCCTCCTCTGTTTCACAGTGAACTCACATGGCAGTTCCCATCCCTGATGCTTATTTAGTACCTTTCACACTTTCTACGGATGGTCCTGCGAAAGATCAAGGAGTACGGCTTGACTTGTTCCCCCAGTTTTCTCTACTTGGCAATCACACCTCACATCCAAGTTTACCTCAAATACCATCAAAAGTCCACATCTTTTAGAATACCCATCATCTCCTCTCTGTTGCTGTACGTACATAAATTCTTATCCCCAGCATACCCCAACTCTCACACTGCCCTTGAACCCCACCCCGAGCCCACCCCACCACCCACGTTTCACACTCTGTCACCCGCAAACTCCCCTGTGGCCTCTGCACCTTCTTTGAACTCTCTCTTTACCCTCTGTCTTCTATAATTTCTGTAATTCACTTTAATATTCCCATTTCAATAACTTTCTTCACCCCATTTGGACCATCAATTCCTCAGCCATTTTTTTTTACTTTCTATGATTCTCTTATTAGCAAAAATTAAGCTCTTCAAATGAGAATGTAAATACACATTTGAAAGTCCACTTACCAACCTTTTAAAGCTCAGTCTGAAATAAGCTTGGCTCAACTTAACCATTTTTTCCCAAAATGCTCAGGTCCAAATACAGGATGATTATTTTCTTTGCTAAGATATTTTCCATAATCCAGTAGAATAAAAGGGCATGCTTTAAAGATAGTTGATTTATCACCAAGTTTGCTTGAATATATTTATTCTAAAAGTTGGGAGATGCCCATAGTTTCAATTTCTTTCCTTGAAATATTCTAGCAGAATTTATAAAAAAGGAAGGGAAATTATATGAATTGTGTTTTATCTTCTATCTTCAATCCTATCCAGAATGTAAGGATATTAGCTGTGTGTTAATTGTTCCTTCTTATGTAGAGGCATGGTTGTGTGTCACAAGATTTAGATTATTTTTCCAGTTTATTTTCTTCCATTATAAAAGTAATGCATAATTACTATAGAAAATGTTAAAAATATAAAAAAGTAAAACAAAAGGATTATTAATAATTTATCACTAGAAATTTTAATTTTCCGATTTTTCAGTTTGCTCATATGTAATATGAGACTAAGTATGCCTCTCTCACATTGTTGCATCAAGACATTGGTATGTAAGTGTTAGTATTTACTGAGGGTTTACTGTGACCTCAGCAGCATACTACACTTGTTACGTGTATTAATGACTAATTTAATCCTCACAACAACTCTATGGGGTAGGTACTTTATTTATCCCAATTTTACAATTAAGGAAAAAATTTTAAAAGACAAAAAGCAATTAGGGAAATTGAGACTTAGAGAGTTTAAATAACTTGCCAAAGGTTACAGAGCTCATTACTGGCTTGTACAGTAATAAATTACAAACTCTAAAATGTAAGTTATCAATACCTTCAGCTCTCATTGGGGTATTTTTAGTGAACGTATACTATGGCACATTTTTCATATGTTCACCTCCCATAAAATCTCAGTGGCTACACTGATGGGTGTAATGAGAGCCACAGGAGAGAATTCTGTGTTTCATCTGCCAACAGGATAGATGCTGCGGTGTGAATGGTCCATTGGACTGGCAGAAATACACATCTGCCTTCCGGACCAAGAATAGCGATGCTGACTATCCCTGGCCTCGTCAGTGCTGTGTTATGAACAAGCTAAAAGAACCTCTCAACCTGGAGGCCTGCAAACTAGGAGTGCCTGGTTATTATCACAGCCAGGTGAGTCCTTTCCCCCCATGGCCTGCCAGAAGTTCACTCGGTGCTTTGTGAACAACGTACTGGTTAACTAGAGGTAATGGTGTTTCACTAAGGAACTCCGCATCCTTTTTCCTAACGCTTATATTAATTGTTTTCTTCTCTGTTTGTGAATGCTAACCTAGGGCTGATCTGAGAAATTTTAATAAAATTAACAGAACATGAGAATAGCAATAGCAAAATCCAACTTTATTTAAATGAAAATGATCTGTACAATGTATAGAATTGGTATCTCAAAAACATCTATTTTTGTAAAATGTGAATTGGAAGGAACAACATGAAAAAAAAGAATGTTTTGCCGGTTCCAAAGCAATGGTAACTGCTAAGGGTAAATGCAGTAATTATATATCCACATTCCTTATTCAGTAATAATGTAGGATAGTCTTAATGAAATATTAGAATAATGATTTGGGTAGAAGGTAATTTACATACAGATGGTTTTTTAAAAAAGTGTCTCCAGCCTAATGAGGACGATATAATGATGATGGAAACTAACAATTATTGAGTAGTTAAATGCCAGAAACTACTCCAAGTGCCATACATATATTAACTCATTTAATGCTCAGAGGTGGGTGCCAGTACAATCCCTATTTTATGAATAAGGAACTGAAATACAGAGATTCCAATAAATACCTTGCCCAAGGTCTTGCAGCTAATAAAGGGTAGGGTAAGGCCCCCAATGCTAGCAGTGTGGCTCCAGAGCCCGGACTCAAAGCCAAAAAGAACTTGGAAATACTCCCAAAAGCTCTGAAGAGAATCTTCACCCACGAATGGTCAGCCTCTAAAATGCTGAGCACTGCTTTGCAAGTAACCACTTTGAGGAAAACTGCTTGTGTGCCTGTTCATTAAATAATCGAGAAACGTCAGCCTTTTTAGTCTTGGAGGAAATAATACAAAGCGCACTTCCAGAATGAAGGGCACAGCACCGCGGACGGTCCTGCCACGCCCAGACGGCTGCCTGGGCTAGGATCGGTTGCATTCATCCAGAAAAGGAAAACACAGATTATTTTACAGTTGTTCAAATGAACCCTCATTTAGCTTTTCAGCAACATTGTTTTAGAACTGTTTTAATCAGTCATATTTAGACTGCTATAAAAAATTAAATGTATTGCCTATATAATTGGCAATATAATTGTCACTGTCAGGAGTAATAAAATGCTTTCAATATTTCAACCCTGGAACTGTCCCAGGCAGACATATCTTGATTGGACTGTAATTGCAAACACACTGTATGATCTTTTTGAAAGGGACAAAAAGGATATTTGCTTTCAGATAATCACTTTATCTCACAGCAATACTATTATATTCTAGTAATGAGGGATCTCTACACCTGTTTTTACAACCCTTCCAGAACCAGCCCTTACACTTCCTTGGCCTCACCTTGTCCTTAGCATTTCCACCTGCACTCCCCACCAGCTGCACCACAACTACAAACTTGTTATCACTGAACCCCACTCCACAGCCAAGTTCCTGAATTCTGAAATTCCTCCTTCTGTCCGATTCCTTGTGTTCCTAACTTCTCAATCTCACTCATTCTTCACCCTCAACATAGTCTCTTATCTATTAATCCTTTCCAATTCTCCCCATCTCTGTTCCCCAAATTCTTACACATCACCATTCTTCTGAGTCAGAGGGCCTGCTACTTTTCCTACAGCAGTGCTGCTCCACAAAGCCAAACAAGCCACCCCACTGCCTCATATGCTTCACTTCTACTATTGCAGTTGCCACCTTGGACTAAATTGTAATTACTTGTTTGCAAGTCTGTTTTTTCCATTAGTCTACTTGAGGGCCATGCATTATTTAGTTCTGTATTTTCAACACTTAGCATAATGCCTGGCACAAAGCAGGCATTGATAAATGTTTGGTGGGTAGGCAAATTAAAAGATAAATGGCTCTCTTTTTCGTGTTTGTATTGTAGCTTTTCAAGATCTACACTGTAAATGAATGCTAACAAAATTGGGGAAGTCATCATAAGTGTAGTAATAATAGAAATCACCCACAGTTACACATAGCATTTCAGATGCAGCTGTGCATATTCTTATGAGGTCTGACTGGGAAAAGTCCACCCATTGTTAATATGAAAGAACAGTTTGCACAACATGGATGTAACTTGGCAGCCAAAGAGAGTACACTGGAATGCATGTGCGTGAAGAATGACAACTTCACTGTACTAGTCAGTGGGGATAGTAGATGCCACTGAGTGAGCATGAGTACTGTGTAGCCATCATATTCAAAATGACTGAGCGAGCAGAGCAACAAATCTGCATCAAATTTTGTGTCAAGTTTGAACATTCCTCTGTGGAAAATATTCAATTGATGCTTAAGGCCACAGCTAAGGGAAACTGGTGATTCATCACAACAATGCCCCGCTCATGCATCATGTCTCGTGCAGCTTTTTGACAAAACATCAAATCACCCAGATGACTCAGCCACCCTACAGCCTATATTTGGCACCCTGTGACTCCTGGCTTTTTCCAAAATTAAAATCACCTTTGAAAGGGAAGAGATTTCAGGCCATTGATGAAATTCAGGAAAATACAACAGGGCAGATGATGGCAATTGGGAGAACTGTGTGAGGTCCCAAGGTGCCTACTTTGAAGGGGTCTGAGGCATCATTGTCCTATGTACAATGTTTGTTGTATCTTGTATCTTCTTCAAAAAAAAGTCTCTATATTTCATACCACATGGGTGGATACCTTCTGGACAGACCTCATACATCATGGTCCATCTGCCCTAGAAAAGCAATATGCAAGTTTTGGTCGCTACCTTCAGAATGTTATGATGGATGGAGCTAAGGAAGATCCAGTTAAGCACCACTATAATAATGAAAAGGCACTAAGTGAGAAAAAGAAGGAAAATACTGGGTTTTTGTTTGTGAGCTCCATGAGGGCAAGACCCATTTCTGTCTTATCACAGTTGAGTGCCCAGCCCAGGGGCTGGCACCTGCCATAAGTGGACTCATACATATTATTGGACAAATGACCACCTCCCCAGATTGTCGGCAGGATCAAGTGAATAATGGATACAAGAGTGATTGTGAATGATCAACTGTGTCATATACAATACTGTTGTATCATTATGTCACATCACATTTCTTTCATTCTATCAATGTTCATTAGGTGGCTACTCTGTGCTAGGCACTTGCCCTAGAGATTCTAGAGATTCAAACACAAACAGGGGAGAATCCCTGTCCTCTTTCTTAGCAGTCTGGCTCCAGAGCCCAGACTCAAAGTCAAGAAAGAACATGAAAATAGTCCCCAAAAGCCCTGAAGAGACAGATGATAAATCACCAAATACATGATAAATTGCAGGTAGTGATGAATGCCATGACAGAAATAAAGCAGGATGTGTTTATAGAGAATCGTGGGGGAAAGGGTATTCGTCTCTATCATGGTCAGGAAAGGCATTGTTGAAATTAGGTATTTGCACAGAGTTCTGAATTAGGTGAGGAAATGAGCACCTCACTTAAAGAAGATTGGGGAAGAGGGTTCTAAATGAAGGAGACAGCAAGTGCAAAGGCCCTCAAGGAAGAGCATTCTTAGCTTTTAGGAGGAATATCAAGGACATCAATATGGCAAAGCCATATGGCAAGGCCAGATTGAGTGAAGGAAGAGTGGAAGGCTAGGATAGGTCTAGATCGTGTAAGGACTGAAGCTACAAACTTTGTGGAAAGGGGTCCTCCATAGGAAAAATGATTAAAAATACACACACAAAGTTAGGTAAGGGCTTCCCTGGCCAGTGTGGCTCAGTGGGTTGGGTTGGGCATCATCCTGAAAAGTGGAAGGTCTCCAGTTTGATTCCTGGTCAGGGCACATGCTTGTGTTTTAGGCCAATTCCAGTTGGGGGCGTGCAAGAGGCAACCTATCAATGTTTCTCTCCTGTCTTTTCTCCCTCCCTTCCCCTCTATGTAAAAATAATTAAGCAAAATAATTTTTAAAAGTAAAGAAAAATTAAAAATTAGGTACAGGGCTTTGAAATGGTCTTGCAAATAGCAGCCCTGAAGCTCAAGCTCATTAGCTTTGCAGTGAAATAGCCTCTGGCAGTGAACCTGGGGCAGTGAACAGGGAGAAGCAGGGGCCATATCACTGTAGGCCATTGTGAGGGCTTAGGATGCCATTTTAAGGATGATGGGAGACATTGGAGGGTTTGGAGCAGGGATGTGAAGTGATCTGACTCCTATTTTACAAGGATCCCCTGGCATCGTATGAAGACCAGTAGAGTGCCAAGAGTGGACTCAGGCCCACAGGAGACAAGTTGGATGGTCTTGCAGTAATCCTGGAGTGAGGAGGACATGGTAGACCAACGTGGTAGCAGGAAGTAGTACATGTTTCGATTTGAGATGCATTGTAGAAGTAGACCCAAAAGAATTATATATGATGTCAAATAAGAGAAAAACAGTTTAGGGTAATTCCAAGATTTTTCATTTGAGCGTCTAGGTAAATGGAGATGCCTGTAACACAGATGGAGAAGAATGAATTGGGGGAAATCAAGGCATTGCAAAGGCAGTGCATGCCAGTGGATTAACAAGGGACTGGGGCAGAACGGACAGAACCTCAAGTGGCCACCTGTAGCCACTGGGCAGGGTCTAAACTTCAAGGTCAGCCTTTTGAGGACATTTTCCTGTGAACCTCTGCGGTTCAGGGAACCAGCCCATTTTTCGCACTTTCCTAGGCATTCCCTGTGATTCCCAGGGCTTTAGAGGAGGTCACTCAGAGAGCAGGTCTAGCCCTACATGTGTGTATCACAACAGTGCTTCGCATAGTGACTAGAACCGAGGGTGCCGTATAAAAACGTACTGGATTCTGGCATCCATGAATGAACAATTTGATGGATAAAAATGAATCACACTGTTGCACACACAGCGAGACTCTTCAAAGTCCCACTAGAGCTAATAAAGAGATATGTTGAAATATGACATCAAATGAAAATTTAGAAAGCATGGTATAGGAGTTCCTTCAATGATTAAAAAAATCCCTCTGGTTTTTATAGCCCAGAAGAACTTTTATTCAAAAACAAACAAAAAGTAACTCTGCCCTCAAACAAATCAGCAATATTTTGAAAAGAAAAAATGCAAATTTTATTAAGAATACTTTACATTACTCACATATTCAATGTGAAAAAATGTTAGACTAAAATAGAAGCACCTTTTTTAAAAAAGCTTTAATCAGAAGTGATTACAAAAAAATAGCAAGACCTTTGTTAGTTACATTGAATGATAAAGACAAAAACAAAGGCGATATAGAAAAGTTTTCTGACAGAATCATTTCTATTCCCTGGGCAAAGCACTGTCAATAACTGTTAATAACTGGCATGGGGATGTGGAAATAGCCTGGACTTGGATTCACTTAACAGTCTGCTTCCCCCTCCATCTCTTACATCTCTCTTCCTGGGCCCTCTCACACTGATGTGGAATCACCCACTCCTCCAGGGCTGCTATGAACTGATCTCTGGACCAATGAATCGGCACGCCTGGGGGGTTGCCTGGTTTGGATTTGCCATTCTCTGCTGGACTGTGAGTACTACCTGGCATGTGCTTTATTTTTGAGATGATAATAAGGAAAGAACTTGAGATTGCTCCTGCTTAGCCCAACCACACTAAACTGCCTGGAAACAAAACTTCAGGAAGCTGCTGGCACCTGAGTGAGGCCAGCAGATTCCCTTGGGAGGTTCCCTGCCAGGGAAAGGATGCACCCTGTTAACCAGATCCTTCTTCTGGGTGGTTGGATGCACTTGCCTGCTCCCCCAGTTCTCCAGATCTCACCAGCTCATTATAGTGAGCTACCAAAGACTGCCATCTATCTAGATGGCTCTAGCCAGACACTAATTTGCCCATCTCCTTCCAAAGAGCTGCCTCAGCCAGTCTCGCCCGTCCTACTGCCCACGCTACTGGATGCACATGCAGCAAGAGGGTGCAGCGGTGGTTCTCAGCCCTGGCTATGCATCAAAGTCTCCCACGGGGTGGGGGGTGGGGGGTGAAAAAAACAAAGCATGCCTGCACCCCAACCTCTTGCAGAGCCCATTTCTAAAATTTTTCCCAATGATTCTAATTTCCTGTCAGGATTAAGAGTTATTGCCTTAGGGAAGCAGTCCTAAACTTTTAATTTTAGAACCCCTTTATTCTCTCAAAATATCAAGGTCTTCTAAGACCTTTTGTCTATGGAGGCTATCTTTATTGAGGTTTACACTATTGAAAAGTAACAGAAATTTCAATATACTTACTAATAAATCAATTGCTTGTTAGCATTAACAAGATATTTTTGTGGAAAAAGTGACAGTTTTCCACCACAAAAAGGTAATGAGAAAAGGGGTAATGAGAAATGTTTCACATTTTTGAAAGCCTCTTCAATGTGTGGCAGAAGAGCAGACAGCTGGATTCTCATATTCAATTTTTCAGTCAATCTGTTGTAATATGTTGCTTAGGTGGAAGGATTTGAAGAAAATCTATCCTCACACAGATAAGTAGTTGAAAAAACAACAGGTATGTTTCAATAGCCTTACCTAAAGATAAGCCTGAATATTCTTCTTCGGTATTAGACAAAACTCGACAAGTAGTATTGTTAAGGGTTAGTTGCAATATGGAATCTAAAACTATGTCAATAAACTTCAGACTCTGTTACATTAGAATACATTACATTGGTTTGTCTTGCACTTGGCATGAATCTTTTACCCATGTACAATTCTATAACATCATGCATTGGTTATTTGGAAAAATATTGATTTATTGTGTCATGTAATCTTCCAAATGTTGGTCGATTTCTTCATGCAATACCAAGAAATTGTATTCATTGATACTGCCACACTGGAAGAGAATTTAAGTATTGGGATGCTAGCAAGTTCGTAGCGACAAATACAAGTTTTATGATTTTGGTTTGAAAGCTCAGATTTATCACTAGCAACAAATATTGTCGGCTGTTTTCCTCGAAGCAACAGACTCACTTTACAACTTTTCAAGAAAATGTCCAAACATCCAACTCTAAATAACCATAGCTCATCTGTTAGTCAATTTTTTTAAGTAAAAATGGTGTTCCATGAAAAAATAACCAGTTCGGTGCACAACTCAATCACCCAAGTGCTTTTCCTCAAGACAACCATCCTATTTCCTTTTGCAACAAAACTGCTTTAGGCATACTTCCTGTCAGATGGAATATTAAAAAGATGTGTCTTCAAAGGTCAACATTTAATACAATCAGTGATTCTTACTGCTTCATCAAGGGCAATCTGAAGTAAAACCGGCTTTTGTTCTCCTGCAAGCACATAGCAGTGAAGGATTTGGCCTCTGCCTTGAATCTTGCTAAGATGCCAGCAGTTTTTCCTTCCACTGCCTTTGCACCATCTGTGCAAACGCGAACACAGCAGAAAGGCAAACAAAGTCTTAACATTGTTATGTAAATATCCTTTCATTGTAGACCCCTAAAAGGGCCATCAGTTGTTTGTACACCAAACTTGAAGAAATGTTGGGATTTGTGCACCTTCAACCTACATAATTTTGTTAACCAATGTCATCGCAGTAAATTCAATAATTTAACTTAAATTAATTAAATAAATGTTGAGTTTGGGGTGAGAAACTGAGTGAGGCAGGAAGGAAGGGAAAATCAGCTCCTTTGAGAGGCTTCTATGAGCCCTCAATCCACGCTGCCAGGAGCCCCCAGCACCCTGCACGCACCTCCCGCTGGGAACCCCTGCTCTGTGAGGGCTTGTCTCTTCCCAAAGCCTGGCGACCAGTGCCCAGCAGACGTGCAGTAAGGGCATAATCCCTGTTGAGTGAATGAAAATGATAACAGTGAAGTTTCTTTTGTGTCGTGCTGGCAGAAACTATATGGGCTAATATTTAAAGACTTTTGAGAATCTTAGAACTCCAGACCAGTTGGAATCTTTGATATTTCTATAAGCATCAAATGGTCTGGACTCCAGATCTTGTAAGTCGTCTTGAAGTTCAAACAGGAAAGGGAACTAGGTCTACTGAAGGCCTGATCCAGAGAAGGCACCATGTCAAATACTCTTAACATTAAATCCCCACAACAGTCACTAGGTAGGTGGCCAGACTCCCTTCTTATAAGGAATAGAGAAATTCAACAGGGTTCCTAAGAACTGTGCTTAAGAAGAGATCTTGGGCATGTCCAGTTCACTGCAGCTTATGGAGGGCTTTCTCATAGTGGTTAAACAGATAAACTCTGAAGCTAACCGCCTGGGCTTGACCCTCAGCTTTACCACCTGCTAGTTCTATGACCTTGTATAAGTTACTTATCTTCTCTGGGCCTCAGTTTCCTGTAGGGTTTTTGGAAGCATTAAATTGAGTTATATGTGTAGGTATTAGAACAGGGCCTGATACATAGTAAGTTATTAATAAACATTAGACACTATTATTATTACTTCATTCTCTCATTCAATCTTTTAACTCTAGAATCATTGAGGATGTTATTATATCACCTTGCAGATGCAGGGAGTGACTGGCAGATCTGCCTCAGAACCCATATATTCTAACCCCTGGCCTGAGGCAAATATCTTGAGTGTCTGGAGGACAGCTGTTCATCACAAGCACTTTTGGGAAAAGAGAGAGTCCCCTGGGAAGAGAAGTTCGTACTAGAAGCAGGAAACTCATGTTCCAAAATGACACATACCAGAAGCAGGAATGCAGTAGAGGGTAATAAGCCCTGATGGGAAAAAGGAAGAATTTTCAAGGGGTCTAGTTTAACACAGAAATGACTGATGTTATTTAAGCAAGAGTACCCTTAACAATTCATTGTCACAAAGCCTGAATGACCCTAACATCATTTTTCTCCCTAGTATGAGATGTTCCTAAACCAAGTCCTTATTAATTTTCCTTTTCTTCCCCCCTTTTTTTTTGTATTCTAGTTTTGGGTTCTCCTGGGTACCATGTTCTACTGGAGCAGAATTGAATATTAAAAGACAGTGTCACCACAGGCCTTCCTTCCTCCGGTGACTCTGGATCTGGTGCTGGAACCGCTCTCTCCCGACACTCCCCGTGTGTGCCCCGGGGCACGTGTGTCCTCACTCAAGTTGCCACATCAGTTGGTGTGGAGTTCCTTCAGGCTCCCGGGCTCCTGAAATTCTCAGCACTGTTTTTACCCTGGTCTAGGATTCTACAATATTTTATTGATTGTTGGAGTGGGAAACTCTGGGAAGGAGGTAATAACTAACTACTCCTACCTCTGTTCATTTTTAATGTGGGGGCATAGACACATTCACAGGAGCCTGTGTTAGCACAGCCAGCCAAGTCTATTTGGACAGTGAATCTGCCTTGTATTTCTCACTACTTTCGAAGACACTTTCCAAGGCTTTCATTCATCTCTGCATTGTCCATGTGAAAGAACCGAGGAAAGGTGCCTTTTTTCTATGCATCTTTTGCCTTTTGTTCTGTGGTGGCTCCCATGTATGGAGGCTCAGGTGATTCTTTTAATGCTACTTTGGGATGGATCCTTTAACTCTCCAGGACAGTGTCCAATCTTCAGTTAACAATGCCCCGGCTTCCGGCCAAGATGGAGGCATAGGCAGACGCACTGTGTCTCTTCTCACAACCAAATTAAGGACAACAAAGATTTAGAAACAAGAAAACAACCAGATCTCAGAAAATCAAACTGTTTGGAAGTCCAACAACTATTCATCCAGAC
>PVKU01008658.1:49555-71247 GCA_004027475.1 Anoura caudifer | reverse complement strand
TGGGTTTTTCCCATCAGGGTTGGTTTCTAGTTTCAGTCCCTTGTGGTCAGAGAAAATGCTTGGTATGATTTCAATTTTCTTGAATTTGTTGAGGCTTGTTTTGTGTCCTATCATGTGGTCTATCTTTGAAAATGTTCCATGTGCATTAGAAAAGAATGTGTATTTAGTTTCTTTGGGATGAAGGGCTCTATATATATATATATATCAGTTAATACCATTTCATCCAGAATGCTGTTCAATGCCAAAATATCTTTGTTGATTTTTTGTTTAGAAGATCTGTCCATTTTTGACAATGGGGTGTTAAAATCCCCTACTATAATTGTATTGCTGTCAATATCTTTCTGGAAGTCCTCTAAGATTTTTTTTATGTATTTAGGTGCTCCTATGTTGGGTGCATATATATTTACAATGCTTATGTCTTCTTGCTGGATTCTTCCCTTGAGTATTATGAAGTGACCTTCTGGATCTCTCTTTATGGCTCGTTTTTGAAGTCTATTTTGTCTGATATGAGTATTGCTACCCCGGTTTTTTTTTTTCCTGTCCATTTGCTTGGAAAATTTGTTTCCAGTCCTTCACTTTGAGTCTGTGTAGGTCTTTTGTCCTGAGATGGGTCTCTTGTAGGTAGCATATGTGTGGGTCATGCTTTCTTATCCATTCAGCTATTCTATGCCTTTTGATTGGAGCATTTAATCCATTTACATTTAATGTTATTATTGATAAGTACTGATTCATTGCCATTTTCGTACCTATGTTCCTCTCTCTCTCTCTCTCTCTCTCCCTTTTCCTTTCCTTAAAACAGTCCCTTCAGCATCTCTTGCAGAACTGGTTTGGTAGAGGTGTATTCTTTGAGACTTCTTTTGTCTGGGAAGCTCCTTATTTGGCCTTCTATCTTGATTGAAAGCCTTGCTGGGTAAAGTAGTTTTGGTTGCAGGCCTTTGTTTCTCATTACTTGGAATATTTCTTGCCATTCTCTTCTAGCTTTTAGTGTTTCCATTGAGAAGTCAGCTGCCAGCCTTATTGGAGCCCCCTTGTACATTACTTCCTTTTTCTCCCCTGCTGCCTTTAAGATTCTCTCTTTGTCTTGGAATTTTGCCATTTTAATTATGATGTGTCTTGAAGTGGGCTTCTTTGGGATCCTCTTAATTCGACTCTCTGTGTTTCCTGGATTTGTGTGACTTTTTCTCATATCATATTAGGGAAGTTTTCCATCATCACTTTTTCAAAAAGGGTTTCTAACCCTTGCTCTTCTTCTTCTCCTTCTGGTATCCCTATTATACGGATATTATTACATTTCATATTGTCTTGCATTTCTTTTAATCCCTCTTCATTCTTTTTGAGCCTCTTTTCCTTTTCTTGCTCTTTCTGGGTGTTTTTTCTACTTGGTCCTCCAACTCACTAATCCGATCTTCTCCTTCATCAATTCTGCTTTTCATTCCTTTCACTGTGTTCTTCAGTTCAGAAATTGTACTCTTCATTTCCTCTTGGCCCTTGTTGATAGCTTATATTTCCTTTTTCATGTTGATATAGTTTGCAGTGAGTTCATCGTAGCTTCCCTGTAGTTTCTGGTAGCTCATTGAGAGCTCGTGGAGCTTCCTGACAACCATTGTTTTGAACTCAAAATTTGACAGTTGAGCTGCCTCTGTTTCATTTAGCATTCTTTCTGGGGCTTCCTCCTTTCTTTCATTTGGGGATTATTTCTTTGTCTTCCCATTGTTTTTGAGGTTCTTATTTAGCCTTAACTTCTTAAATTGATCTGTTCTGTCTCCCTGGGTTTATGGTGTGAACTGTGGTAGAATACCTGTGAGATTCAGTGGAGCTGTCTGCTTCAGGTATCCTGGTGTTCACAGTTTCCACTGTCTTATCTGTTGAAATGCCCCCTCCTTGGGATTGTCTCTGTTTTTTTCACAATTCCAGGGCTGGTTTTTTGTTGTTGTTTTGTTTTGTTTTGTTTTTGTCTTACTCGTGGGTATTTAAAAAGAGAAAAGAGGAAAAATGGAAAGAGAAGAAAGAAGAGAATAAAGAAAAAGAAAAAAAGGGGGAAAGGAGAAAAAAAGAAAAAAGAGGAAGCAAGAAGAGATAAAATTGGAAAGAAAGGAAGAAGGAATAAGGCAAGAAAGAAGATATGCAAAGCAAAGGACATTGAGGGGTAAAAAAAAAGATAAAAATAATAAAAAATAATAGAAAAAAAATAAAATTTAAAAAGAGGAAAAAGAAAAAAATTAAAAAGCAACAAGAAAAAAGAAAAAAATAAAATTAAAAAAACCCCAACAACTCTTGGTATTTTCAATCTTGCTCAGCTGGTTATTCTGGTCTTGTTGGCTGCAATCATCTTGGGGTGACAGTATTGCTTTTGTCCCTATTCAGCGCTCATCTATCTTTGCACTACTGTCCTCAGGGCTAGCCCTGGGCCTCTCTGCCAAGGGCCTCAGGCATAAGTTCTGAGGATGTGTGTGCCTATTCCAGTTGCATGCAGGTGCCTATGATCTCGCAGCCACTTGTGGTCACATGTGGGAGCCAATCCTTGCGCAATAGTCCCCGATGGATGGTGGGCTCAGGCGCGTGGCTGCCCCTCAGGCACTGGGCACCGCATGCTGGCGGGCTCAGGCAAGCCGCAGATCAGCTGCCCTGCGGGTGCACATGCCTGCCACAATGGCGCCAAGGTGAGTGGGCTCAGGCGAGCGGCTGAACAGCCGTCCTGCGGGCGCGCGCCTGTTCCAATGGCGCTGGGCGCTGGAGGTCCCGCCAGCCCAGGTGTGTGGCTGTCTCAATGTTGCCAGGAGCAAATGACCTGTGGGCACTGGCCTCCCACAAGCCCACACCTGCAGCTGCTGCTTGGGTGCCGGGAGTCAAAGGCCCTGGGAGCTCAGGTGTGTGGCTGACCCAGTGGCGCTGGCCACCAACAATCAGGCGAGCTCCAGTATGTGGTCCTTCCCCAGGATATGAGTGGGTGTTCACACCCCCAGCTTGTCTGCAACTGAGACCCCAACTCCTCTCTGTGAGATTTCAAGCAACTGGGTTTATCCCAGTGCAGCTAAAACTTTGTTTGGCTGGGGAGGGAGCGGTTGACCCAGCTCCCTCCCTAATCTTGTGGCGAGTCTGGTGAGAGCCCGCCCTGGTGTTCGCGCTGCCCCTTGGGCTCTTATTGTTCTGAAGTACTCTCCTTACTGTCTGGTTTTTCAGTGTCCACTACAATTCCTTGATCTCCTGATTTCAAATATGCTGTGTTTCTGATGGCTGTTTGCTCCGTTCTGATGTAAATCAGCCAGAATATTCTCCTGTGTGTAGAGGGGAGCGAAATATGCTCCTTCCTACTGCGCCGCCATCTTAGATCCCCCTCCTCATTTCTTAATAATTATAACATTTTGTTTCTACATATAGTTTTAATCATCTAATTAAAAATACATTGTTTTGAATCTTTTCATGAATAATACGGCCATGAGGAGATATGTAAGCATCTATACTCAGTATTATATTGCAATCACTAAAATTTTATTTTATTTATTTTTTTGTCTTTTCAGTTGTGCACTCTCTTGCATCAGCCACTATTTTGTTTATCCCTTGTGAGCCTGTAACAATCTCTAGTGGAACAGAATATCCATGTAAATTGTTTAAAAATATTATTAAATGATTGAGACAGTATCCAATTTTCTGCCTGTTTTTACTAGACTTTACTATGGTATTTTAAACTGATGATTTCTCTCTCTTTTGAAAATTCTCTTCACTCTGTAAGCTTACTGTGGCTTCCAGAATATTCTGGCTTCTGATCTCCTATACCTCTGCCATCCCTCCTCGGCATTCAGAGTTCACCTTCCTCCGTCTGTCTCCATCCAGACCCTTGTCTGGGTGTTGGCACATATCATCTGCCTTCCAAACTGCTCCCATGCAAGTCTCACAGAGCACTTCACCTCACACATCCAGCTGGACTTGTCAGCTTCAACCTCTTTCTAATGTCTTTCATCTCTAACTCAAATTACAAACAAAACTTAGAGATTGTAATAAACCTCACACCATCAGCATTCACAGAATTAATATTGCAACAAATAGGAGAAAGGCTAGAACTCAATATTTTTAGAAATTTTGTTTTAAATAATTTTGTTTCCTAACTCTAAACTGAAATATATATCCCAAGAACGTATTAGAAGAATGGCTTAGATTTTGTTTTGAATGTTCATTCATTCAACAATTCTAAAAGAAATTCCTTTTCCAAGCATTGTTCTAAATTCAGCTGTGTTGGAGAGAATAGAAGAAATGTTAAGATGTATTTCCGTTTTTAGGGAGCATGTCATAAGAGCAACTAAGTGAATCAACTATGCTTTCATTTCTGTACTTTTTAAAAAGTCTAGTAGCATTGGTGAAATTACAATCGATCATCCCTGTTCCATTTGTTTTTTTCCTTTGCTTAGTATTGGAATTCACAAACTGTACATCTTCATTTGCTCTTTTTAGAGACCATGCCAATTATTTTTATGTCATTTTGTAGTAAGAACTGCTTTAATCTTTATTATCTATAGTTTTATTTTTTAACCTATATATCTATTAAACTTTTTAGAGTACAAACAAATCTAAAGCTTCACTATTCTCTTAAATATATCAGATCAATGGAAATACTGGTATATATTATAGATTAATAATAATTATACACATTGTTTATTTTTAAATATTTAAAATAGCACAACAAATTTGCAGAAGAGCTGTATCTGCTTATAAAAATGTAGGAATGTTTCTGCTAGGGATTATGGGAGTATACTATCAATATGATGTTCTTAGAAATTAAAAAAAATTATGGGGTGGGGAAATGGAGACAACTGTACTTGAACAACAATTAAAAAATAAAAAATATGAGTATAGTTTTGCCATTTTGTCTTTTAGATGCAAGGAAAAGAGGAGTGTTTTTTAAGTTTTCTGTTTTTTCTTTTAATTTTTTAATTAAACAGGTGTTCAGAATCAAACTTTTTAAATCAACACTTCTAAAGCAACATTTATTCAATTACATGCATATAAATCAGAGGTAACATATGGATGTATCTGCAATATGGTTTCCAAAAATGAGTGATAACAAGATGATAGAAAAATGTGTAATTCCAAAAATCCAGGTATTCCTCAACTGTGTATATGGGAGAAATGTAATAATTTATATAGTGCATAAGTACCTTAAATATTATTTTTAATTAAATACTTCTAGAAAATGTTCAAAATAATCCTGAAATTTGAACACTTTATTAGTCAAAGAAGATTATAGTTGAAAAAATCTGTTTGAGTTACATGAACTCAATTCAACCATGACCAATCAACACTCAGGACCAACCTGGAATCTTTACTACCTTGCTCTACTATCCCTCATTGCCAGTTCCCCTTCTTATGTTTTCTTTTCCACATTTTATTAATTCTCTAATCCTGAAATGCCAAACTTTGTTAAAGAATATCATGTAACTCTATTAATGGGTCTCCATTTGGTGATGCAAAAAAATCATCTTTGGGAGTCATTGAGCACTTTTAGGAGTCATTTTATTTATTTCTTGCTAATAACCTCATTCTTCATCATTGTTCTATTAAGCCTTTTCCATTGTCTTCTATTTCTAATTGTTACTTTATTTATTTATCACTGCCTGGTTTAGCTCAATGGATCCAGCACAGGCCTGCAAACCAAAGGGTCACTGGTTCAATTCCCAGTCAAGGCACATGCCTGGGTTGCAGGCCAGGTTCCACGTAGAGGGCATGTGAGGGGCAACTACACACTGATGTTTCTCTCCCTCTCTTTCTCCTTCCCTCCCCATCTCTCTAAAAATAAATAAAATCTTTTTAAAAATTTACTTATTTAATCAATAAATATTTATTAAACCATCATGTGGCAGGCATTGTTCTAGCTATATCAGAAAATAACACAAAAAATAAATGTAATATTTACCTGGCAGGGGGGATACCATGACCACAAAGGTGGTTTTCCCTAGGTGAAGTTTATCTGCTCCACTCTGGATGTGCTGGCCCCTGTGATTTCCCAAACGTGGGAAACTCCACTGGACAATTTGTGGTAGTGGGCAACTGTGTTCCCACTCTCCCCTAAAAAAAAAAATACAGTAATGCACTTTTTTGACAAACTTATTGGGTCGTAATATATATTGTTAATTTCTAAATTCGTCCTAGCATAAGAAGAACAGATCCTGTTCTCAGAGATTCTGATCTGGGAGAGGATCCAGGATGTTTGAAAGTATTCCTCAGTTGTTCTGATATACAGGTGGTTTGTACAGATGAGAAGTACATGTTTGAAACCTAGAAGAGAAATTTGGGAATCAAGCACTTGGAGATACTTCCTGTAGCTGTGTGAAAATGTGTAAAGCTAAGAGAAAAAGAAAGTGCAAAAGGAAAAAAAGACTAAAAGTTTGCAGCACATCTTTTACCTGGTCACAGGTTTGAGAGTAACAAAGTATAAAGATCTGGTCTTCTGTAGCATCTAATACTATAGAGAGTTGGCACATGATTAAAAATAATTGTAATTGTCGTTCATTGTGATCTTGCTATGTCCCAAACACTGTGCTACATGTCACAAATTTTAACATGTTCAATTAATTTTAATTTATTTTTCTTAAAATATAATTAACATACAATATATTGTTTTAGGTATAAAAACAGATTCAACATGTATATACCTTATGATATGATCATAAGATGTCTGATCTGTTATTATAGTTTTACAATACTAAGTTGTTCTTATAAAAATCATTACAATATTACTGACTGTATTTCTTTTGCCATATATAACACACCCATGACATTTTTGTAAATGGGAATTTGTACCTCTTCATTTTTTTCACCAGTCCCTTACCCTTTCTCCTCTCTGGTAATTGTTAGTTTGTTCTCCGTATCAATGAATCAGTTTTTTTTCTTGTTGATTCTACATAAAAATGAAATCACATGGTATTTGTCTTTACACATTTGGGATATTATCCCCTCATTGGATGTTCATTGGCAAATATCTTCTCCCACTCATTAGGTTGTCTTTTCATTTTGTTAATGGTTTCCCTCACTGTGAAAAATCATTTTAATTCCATACAGTTCCATTTGCTTATTTCTTTTTTTGTTTTCTTTGCCCTAGGAACATATCTAAAAACTATTGCTAAGAGCTATGTCCAAGACTCTTCTGCCTATGTTATCTTCTAGGAGTTGTATGGTTCCAGGTTTTATACTTAAGTCTTTAATGCATTTTGAGTTTATTCTTGTGTATGGGGTAAGAGAGTGGTCTAGTTTCATTTTTTGCATGTGTCTGTCCAGTTTTCTCAAAACTCTTTATTGAAGAGATTGTCTTTAATGCATTGTATAGTCCTGCTTCTTTGTCATAGATTAATTGACCAAAAAGGTGAGGGTTACATTGATCTACATGTACCTGTTTTCTGTGCCAGCACCATGATGTCTTGATTACTATAGGCTTGTAATATAGTTTGATATCAGGCAGTATGATACTTCCAAGTTTTTTCTTCTTTCTCAAGATATCTTTGGCTACTTGGGTTTTTTATGTTTTCATGTTAACAATGAATAGCTCTCAGTCCTCCTTCAGAAGGAATTGCTGTATTTGTTGGTGTATATTTTGTGTGTCTGTGGAAATAGGTAAGTTCAAGGTCTTTCTACAGTATCACTGTGGACCTGCTTCCCTAACATGTTCAATTCTACAACACTTATCTAGGCCATTAATCTTCATATGCATTAATAACTTGCCCAGAGTCTTCAGTATAAAGACTAGAATTCAATCCTTTATCGGCTACATTGTCATTGTAGTGGTTATTTGAATGTCATTCCCCTCAAGGATTTTTAACCCATAATGAAAATGTATGGATTTTTACTCAAGAAAAAAGAAGCAATTGATAGAGTTAAGTTCCAAGGGAAAGAGTAGGGAATGGGATTAAGATCACAGAACTGAATTTTATTTAAGAAAGTTACTGTTTCAGAGCTTGTGTGAGGATATACTGAAAATGTGTGTAGAAATGTATTTGAGGAGGATCAATACATATGAGTGTAAAGTATGATTCTTATTGTGTAGCAAAGATGCAGAGGACAGAAAGTATTAAGATAAAGCAAGTTTTTGAGGCAAGGGACTAGAGATTTAAGGAAGTTCTAATCAACCCTAATATTTGTAATGTAGGAGGAAGAGTAAAGGTGCTGAGGCAAGTTTTGGCCAGAAAACTCTGGGTAATCTTAGTGAGAACTTATCCTTAATTGTACCCAAGATCCTCAGACTTTCACTTCTACCTCCTCATACACATGCATATGGAGACTAGCAGGATTCCCAAACATCCATCATTATCATATTCTGATCCCCATGTGGATTTTTATTCCTTTTTATTGAATTTATTGAGGTGACACTAGTTAACAAAATTATACAGGTTTCAGGTGCACAATTCCACAACACAGCATCTGTACACTGTAACGTGTGTACACCACATCAAGTCTCCTTCTATCACCATTTATCCCCCCGCACCCTCCTCCACCTCCACATGCCTGCAATCACTACACCCTTGTTTGTGCCCACGTTTAACACCCCCGCCCAACCCTGCAAGCCTCTGCCCCAACAGTTGTCAGCCTGCTCTCTGAGACTGTCTCTATTTTGCTTGTTAGTTCATTTTGTAAATTGTTATATCTTTTTTAAATCTGATCTTATTTCTCACTCCTGAAACCCTTTTACCTCTCACAGTGAAGGTCCACAACAAAACCTATGAACCCTGAACCTCTTCTCTCAGTATTCCCTCAAATGTGATGCTCTAATTGAAATCTGGTACTCTTCTAACCATACATTTTTCCCCTGAAGCCCTCAATCTTTTAATTTTTACTATCATTAACAATTATTACATTATTAGCATCCTTGCCTTATTCTGTAAATGAAGCAGGCCCAAAAAACTGCTATGGTGATGAAAGAAATGTCCCCTTTATTTCTTGCATTTTTTTAGACTGCTGTTTCTTCCTGCCTCTTGAAAAAAACAAATGTTCAGACAACACTACCATGACTATTTATTACAGTCAACGTCCAATTCCCCATTTACTTCCCTTATATTCTAAAGATTTAAGCTCTTGGTTCATTAATTTTTTTTCTAAATACACTCTTGTCCTAATTCTTAGTGATGTCAATATCCACACACTTCTCTTCTAATATCCTGCCCTAAGCACTTTGTTCTCTCTTTTAATCATCTTGTCCTTCAAAATTTCTCAGATGCCTATTCCCATTGTCATGCAATACATGTCATTACCAACAGCTTTAATCACTTTCTAACCACACTCTTTTCTTTTCCAAATTGTACACTGTAGTGTTTCAATTTCAACAATATTTCTTCCATTGGAATCTAGTCTATTGCTCCTAACACTTTTTCACTGTCCATCATTATTTTCATGCCGTCACTGTCTTCCTCGCCTAGGAATGTCATGAGTCATCATATAATTGGCCTCCCTTGAACATACCTCAGTTCCCTTCCCCTTGTCTCCTTTATTACAGATCCTACCCTGGAAAAAACTACACACTGGCCAACATCCTCTATCTGCTCCATGCTTCCACCTGAACAGACGAACATGGCTGGAGGACAAAGTAAAAGCATGCTGTTTGGTCCCAGTGGACCCAACCTTAACTGGCCTATTAATTTTTCCAGGCAAGCACAGTATTTTCTCCTCTCCCATTTGCCTGGATGATCATTTATAGCTTCTCATCTGTTATCCGCCCTCCAACTTCTCTATTCCCATCCTCATTCACAGCTGGTAACTTTACTTTCCATTTCCCTGATAAATTAAAAACACAAGAATATTTCCATAAGCTTTCACTACCACATGCACCCCGCATTTATGCCCCATTTTTTTCATAGCACTGCTTCCATCTAATATGCTATATTCCTTATGTAATTTGTTTATTGCACATTCCTCCCTTCACTGCTGCCATTATAAATTCCAAGTGCGTAAGATTTTTGTCTTTTGGTTGCTTTGTGCTTATAGTAGCAACAGGTCTGGCAAAGTAAAATGTGTAATAAATATCGTACACATACACACATTCTATTTAACGAATGTTGTGATAGATCATATCACCTTCCCTTCACAAATGATGTAACTGATGCTCCAACAGCTTAAATGACTTTCTTTTATTTTTAAACATTTTATTTATTTATCTTTAGAGGGGAAGGGAAGGAGAGAGGGAGAGAAATATCAATGTGTGGTTGCCTCTCATACATCCCTTGCCGGGAACTGGCCTGCAACCCAGGCATGTGCCCTGACTGGGAATCGAACCTCGATCCTTTGGTTCACAGGCCTGCGCTCAATCCACTGAGCTACACCAGCCAGGGCTAAATGACTTTCTAAGGACCACTGGATCGATCAAGTGGTGGGGCCAGTGTTCCCACCTGTGTCATTCTAAACCCAAAGCTTAAATATATGAGAAATCAAGTCTAAAATATTAGTTCCAACAGCCTGAGTTCTTGGTGTTTGCTCCCCAGAGTATCTTTCCAGGTTTATCTTGCTCTACCTTCCTACACACTGTGCTCTTCAACAAAGAAAACTTCCTGCATTTCACTGTGTCCTATACTGAAACAAACCCCTCCATGTGAACAAGTGTCCTCTTCAGCACCTTCAAGGTGTTCTGCCTTCAGCCTGTGGAAATCTGTTTATTCCTTCGGATTTATGTAAAATAATCTCTCTCCCCCCACCTCTTCTCTCGTCTCTTTCACATTCCTTTCAACTGGACTTTATTGTCCCTTTTTTCAATTCTTAACAATGTTACAAGCTATCTTATAGCACCAATCTAATTTACAAAGTAGAGAAATATATCCATCATTTCTGTTTCAACTTCCTCCAGACTCGCTAGCAGACCATGAGTTTCTTGGTCATTTTTATATTTTCCATACAGCAACACCACTGCAAGCTTTTCACCTGGCAATCATAACTGACACCCTTTGACCTATCACTGCCAAACATTGTTCTAAGCCATTAACGTGTTAATTAATTCAATCTTCATAATCCCACAACAACAGGTAGTATAATTATCTCCAATTTTCAAATGAGGATGTGAGGTACAGAGATCTTGTCAAAGTCTCATAGCTACTAATTATTTGAGCTGGAATTCTAACTTAGGCACCTGGCTCCAGAGGAATTGAACTTAACCTTGAAGAAATACTTTCAGCTTGTGATTGATAATTGTACCATAAATATTGGTTGAATCCAATAACCTGAATAACAGCACCTTAAAAATATTACAGAAACACAGGGCGACTAGAAAAGTGGATGTCAACTAGTGGTATCTTACCTATTGACAAAACTAAGTCACTGTAATTACAAGCTTTGTATATGTTGCCTATTAGGAGAGATCACCGAGGGCTCATTAAGGCTAATTGTATTTAATTAAGATGGAATTTGCATTGTGCATGCATGAGGCAAGTGCAAAGTTTTAATGTGAGCTTTCAAGATTAAGTAGAATATCTGATTATATAGAAATAAATTTAAATCTATTGTAGAGTCTCTAGGTGGTCCAGGAAAGGGTGGAAAAATATCTGAATTTTCTAATTGCTTGATTACTTCTGTAAATTGATGTGAAATATTCCTTTCATAATTTTTCTTCAGCCTCTGGCAGGCCTCAGGAAATGGGTTGCCATACTGTATCACACTTAGGTGAGAAGCACCAAGACTTGTCTGAGAGACACTGTGAAACCACAGTTAATTGTAGACTGTAATAAAGAGTAATAAGCAACTCTGCTAGAGATCCATTTTCAAAGTATCCTCCTAAAGATATATTCCTAGTGTGTCACTGAGATATATTTTTATTTTTTAATTATATTAAACTTTGGTGTTTAAAAATACTTTTGGATAATATTTATGTACTTGGGCAGTCTTTTGATTCAAAGCAAAAATGTTTCAATCTCTTTATAACTTTTTCTTCCATTAATTTTAAGAAAAAATAAAGAGAAAATGAATTTGTCAAAAACTATGGTCAATATATTTCAATTCATTTATTTTTAATTTAATTTATTTACTTTTAGAGAGGGGAAGGGAGGGAGAAAGAGAGGGAGAGAAACATCAGTGTGTGGTTGCCTCTCACACGCCCCGTACTGGGGACCTGGCCTACAACCCAGACATGTGCCCTGACAAGGAATCAAACCAGCAACCGTTTGGTTCACAGGCCAGCACTCCATTCATTGAGCTACACCAGCCAGGGCTCAATTCATTTATTTTTTTTAAATGATACATATTTCCTATATTTCAGAAACATAGCTGTTATATAACAGAAGTCTCCCTAGTGTATCTGCATGTCCATCAGGATCCACTGTTTAGTAATTTCATCTCAAGTCATTAGTTATATCCTGCTCTTCTGCAATTTTGAATGGTCCAGCAGTAAACTTGCACAAGCTTTATTAAACACAAACAACAAATAATGCAGATTTTGATGACCTGGGCTTCTGTAAAGATGTGGCTTTTCCAATCTGATGATTGGGTGGCAATCTCCAAATTCTCTCCATTTGGCTTTCTTAAAGACACATAAAACTTCAGAATATCCAAATAAATAAATCCAAGGATGAGTCATTGAGTTTCAGGAAAATGTGAAACTCATTTTAAGCATTATGTCCTTTTGGACACATTGTCAGTGGCACTTACAGCCTCTCTCTAGTCTCTGGGGCCACTGCCCCCACAACTTATTTAATCACTTACAAGTATACACTGGAGTAGGCTGGACAGGATCCCCATCTGCTCCCCCAGGAGTCCTGACACATTAAAAGGTAATGGAAGCAAAACAGGAACCCACTTGTCTAGGAGCTCTGATGTGTATTCTGTACTTTGTGTTTGTGTCAGAGTTAACAGATAAGTAGTAACAGAATATTTTAGGCATTAAGATTTTCTTTTTAATAATCTCTGGATTATGCTATGTTTACCTCAGAGTTGTTTTTTCTTTTATTTATAGAGACTACATTTATTGCCTGAAACAAAAGTTTAATAACTCACACAAAATACCACAAATTTTCTTCAGCAAGAAATAGAGCAATTCCCATGAGAGTTATTCTGAACTATTTATTTAGAGCTAAACTCTTTATGTAGTAATAATCACTGATACTGCTTACCTTACTGCAGACATTCATCTAGGTATTTTAATATGTTATTTTATTTAATCCTCACAATTAGTGAATGAAAAAGCCAAGATTTTCACACAGGGTTTTAATTTGCACATTTAGAGGAAAATTAAACATAGTGGATTGTATGTGTAACCACTTAGTGCAATATCAAATCCCTCACTATTCTAAGTATACAGTTCTTCCACTTAAGCATTTGTGATAAAACTATGTAAATTATATTTTTAGAAAATGAATAATAAAATTTGTGTTACAAACAAAAATAATTTACATTAAAATACTAGATACTATATTAATCTGTTTTTACTTTATAAACTTAAATTTGTTTTTATAAGTATCTATAAGAGCACAGAATATCTTGCTGCAATTGTGTGTTATTAGAATACTGGTATGTAAATAAACAAATGACTCTGACTTCAATTTTTAAAAGGCCTTTTGCTGCTTTTATGACAAAACAAAAACCAAACTGTCATTGAATATAATCTTCATAGGTGTTTTATTCTTGAAGATTGCTTTAGTGATGTGTGCATCCAATGTTCCTAGGAACAAAATTTTCCCATTTTCAGGTTAAATTTAAATTATTACTGCCCTTCAATGACAAATCAATCAAGGGACATTACACATTTTTCAAATCTCCCACTGGGAAAAAAATGGAAAAAATAAAAAGACATGGACAAAGAATGCTGTGATGTCAGCCATATAAATGAGTTAACATTAAATAAAATAATATAGAAATAATTAAACAAAATAACTTAAGAATGATGCCAAATTTAGACCAGAGATGGTTTTGTTCATTTAAAAGGAAACAGTAGCTGTCTAGTACTTAATATGGGCTGTCAGCATTCTGTGTTTGACTCATTTAATCTCCACAGGCATCAATCACCCATCATTATCTCTGTTTTACATATGAAAATACTTATGCACAGTTTGTCATTATTCCAAGGTTTCAAACCCATTCTGTTTGATTGTTTAACCACTATGCTAATCCACCTCTGACAATCAAGTAAATCAGTCATTCAAGATCAATGACATCAGAAGTGAGGACATTTAAGATCTCTGGCTCCTGTAGATCACAATCAGTGGAAAAAGAGATTTTTTTTAAGAAGTATATTTGCAAACACATAGAAAAAATGTAGTTTTTAATTTGTGTTAACGTACAGTGGATTCTGATCAGATATGTGAGAATGAGACAGAGAGAGAAACAGAGAGACAGAGAGAGAGAGAATGACTTAAATGTTTTCTGCATCACTAACAAAGACATCAAAGCCATTGTACTGTAGCCAGATGGTGTTAATGGTCTTCCAATACCAAATAATAAATTGAAAGGTAGGCAGAAACATTAATTAAGGTAATTTTATAATTAATAAACTTACCTGTCAACAAAGATGATGGGTATAGAAAAAATTAGCAAAATGGTGTTTTGGCACATTGTTTTCAATCATTCCAAAGAATAAAACCTTTCTGAATACAAATATGACATGTTTTCATTTAGGCATGCATGTTAGTACCCAAGGTATTATGTAAAAATCATATATACAGTATTTCTGAACAAAATAAAGGATTTTAAGGATAAATACTTCCTATGATTTTGAGTATGAAGTGCTAACTTTGCAAATACTGCAACTCTAGAAACATTCAGGTTGAAACATTCAGGTTACTTAACCAAATGTACCATATTCTGAGAGGGTCGGTAAACCAGTAGCACAGACAAGAGCAACTTTTTTATTTTAGTTTTATCAAATATAACACAAATCTACTTGATGGTTCTAAATTTGTCAAGAAATTCTGAGAGCATTTTAAGGCAGAAATCGATTAATAGCCAGCTGTCAAAAACATTTTCTTTGAAGAGCAGCCTAATAGAGATGCAGAGCAAAGGTGTCATAACCGGCAGCGTGGGGGCTCCGGCTCTTCATATCTTGACTCCAGGAGGGTCCACAAGACAGCTGACCCTGAAAGAGGATGAGTAACAACCATTGGTCGGTGAGGTCAGAGTGGATACTTGTCTGGTCTTAGATGTAGGCCTTGCTTCAAGAGAAGAGAAAAAGTTTCAGGTCTGAGGAATGGAAAGGAGTCAGTCATAAAAGTCCACCTCTGGAAGAAGTCAGAAATAAAATGTGGTCAGAATACATGGGATCCAAAAATAAACTTATCATTGGAAAATATAGTGTAAGCAGCATCCAGGGGTAATGTTTTCAGGAGCAACATAACTTTTCTTCTTAAGAAGCATGGGTTTTTGAGCCAAACCACGTGGGCCTTCGGTAGGTTGATTTCAACATGAATTGGAGTACCCCCTCTGGTGTGCTAAGTATGGCAGATCCAGCAGTGAATAAGACATGCTCATACTACTCAAAGAAACTCCACTACAGTGGACAGTTACTTGTATAGCTTTCATATGTCTATGAATAATAAATAAGATATAAAATTTAATGCAGAAATTAAGGAGGATGAGACTCTTGCCAGGGCAAATAGGTGGGACAAGCTTCAGAGAGGACATGATAAGCGGGAAGGGAGAAAATTTCAACGCAAACTGTTAAGACTACATGTACCACATTGCGTTGAATTAGTACTGTAATCTGTCCATATCGCTCTTTAATCAAGCTGTTAGGAACAGAAAATATAGGATTATGCTTGAATTGACTTCGGATTATAGCAGAAGGAGGCTACATTCTCAAGGAGAAGGCAGGGTTTGCTAATGAATTTAAATAGCAATACTAAACTTTAAATGCAAGCACCTTTTTTGCATGACTGGTTTTGCTGTACAAAGACAAGATATAAGACTCACATATTAACTTTCTAAGTGAAAATCTGGTAAAGAAGACATTGTATGAAAGTTATCTATAATCCTGCCCTGACTTCCAATTCCAGGTCACCACTTCCTAGTTACCCCTGCTTTTTTTTTTTAGTAATACAAAACCACTGATGGAAAGACATCAGTTTCATGCTTCTTTAGAGCTGCCATTTGTCTGCTGTTGAGCTAGATATTTACTAAATCACTCATTCAACAGGTATTTATGATATGTATGGACTCAAATTTTTGTTCATGTTTATGTTTGGATTTGGGGTACTGGGATCTCCAATATGTCATGTTCCTCTTTTGAAATGATAAATGTCAATATTGATTATTATTGTTTAATCATAATTTGTCTTTATTGCCAAATGAGTATTGGGTCATATCCTCAAAACTTGTAAATATGAAGGCAAACAGGAAGAGGGAAATAATTATATAGAAATAGACATCTGAACATTCTAAACTAGATTTTATCTTTTGTTACACTTTTTGTATAGGGAAGGATCTCATTAGTTAACTATCTTTGCCATGTAGTTAGAAGTCAGGTTCTTATTTCTTGTTTTTAGGATGGCTCCAGACATTTATATAGTCATCAGAATGCAAATACTTTATCCTGGCCTTTAAACCCTCATTTTAAGTCCTCAAAGTTCCATAGATTTTGGGAAAAAGAACATTTTTAATATAAAAAGTTGACCAAAGTTCTGGGTAGAGGTGGGCAAAGCATGGGGGGTAAACAAGGATAGCTGTAATAGTGTCAACAATACAAATTTTTAAAAAAGATTTGACCGAACTTGTTTTATTAAAAATGGGCATATTCATTCTTACTAATCACCATCCTTCCTACCTCATTTCCTATTTAATTCACAGGTTAATTCTATCCTTAAATGAAGTCCTCCTTTCCAAGAAACCTACCCTTTCAGCAGGCTAGTATGGCTACTCTCTATACCCCACTTTGCTCCCTTCGCATCTGTGGGACCCTCTTGGAGACTAGACCACAAATTGCTACCAAAACACTTCCATCACACTCTATCAGTTAAGTCTAGCACAAGACCAGCCCAGAGCTCAGTTTCAACAACAGGGAAAATAAACTCTGCCTCTTGAAGGGAAGAGAAGAATACATGGTAGAGAGATAGGAGAAATTGTTGGTACCCATCAATAGATATAATCCATATGCATGCCAATTTGATATTTAAGGTAATAATCATAAAATCAGCATAGTTTTTGTAATTTTACTTTCTATAATTTTTATTTACTAAAATATAGGTATGGAACCAAATACAAGTATGGAACAGACAAATATTTGAATTCAACAATTGTTTGAGATTTATTGGGCAAGGAAAAAAGATGAGACTGGAAAGGATTCAAAGCACAGGTGGCAAACACAAGGCCTGCAGCCCCAATCTGGCCTCCACCTTGTATATCCAGCCCCACACCTTTTCTATATCCAGTAGCAGCATGGAGCCCTCACTTAACTGTTAAGAAGTAGTTACATTTATACATCCTAAAATTACATTTGGCCCTTTGAAGGCAACAACAAGGCTAATGTGGCCACTGGTGAAAATGAGTTTGACACTCCTGATTTAAAGATATCCACAAGGCAGTTGGTGTAGTAGTCAAAGAGCCAAGAAAAGGAATGTGACAGTAGATATTGAAACATTGCACTGAGGACCTTTTCAGGCTAAGAAACTATTTAATGGGATGGAGGAAATGGAGTTGTTGAGCTGGAATGACATACAGGGTAATCAAAGGACAGATGTGAAGAGTCGTACAGTTATTGGCAATGATAAGAAGACAAAATATAGACCAGTGATGAACCAGTAACAAGATAGTATAATAAGCAAGCCCATGGTATAGTTCTAAACATTAGCCTTAATTTCAGAATAGAGAGTGATCATTGGAGGCTGAATTGAAAAGCTTCCATACAGGACGTGAGAACTGAGTTGAATTCTGGAGTTAAACAGGAATCAGTTACAGAGGGGTGCAAAAAAAGGCACGGCTAAGACTTTGGTAGCAGTATTTGCTTGAGGGTCTTAGGGAATTAAAAGTGCATTGGGCGTTCTCACTCTCAGGATAGCAGTTTGGAATTTGATCTTTGGAAATTGGGAGTCATTGAAAACATAATTTAGTAAGCAACAGACATGATTAAAAATAATTTAGGAAGATTAATTGGCATGAGGAAAACGATGCAAGATTGCCTTTTGTAAGACTGAGAGAAAAATGATCAGTTAAGAGGCTAGTGCAATGGCCCATTGTGATGAAACATTTCTTTAACATATTCTCTTACTAGATGTGTAGAATTAAAAGCTTTGCCATTTTACAGATATATTGGTTGGGTAAGTTGAGCAATAAGAAAAGGAAGAAAGAGCCCTCAAGCTTTTTGAACATATAAAGAAAAGCATATGGTCTGCAGATGGACCTGAAATAGTCAAGTGCCTCAGTGAGGTCATTTCCCGTGGACCCTTGGCAAGTTTGACTCTGTCTTATGGAACCCAATATTTTTACCACAGAGTCCTAGAAGGCTGTCTTGTACATGGTTTGAAAACCAGTTGAGGAAAATTCAAATGATAACTTGAAGAGTCTATAGAAACAGAAAAAGAAAATAGCTGAAGCAATAAACAGGCCCATTTCACCAGAGTTGTCTCAGCAATCTCTTTCCTAACTAGAGGAACATGTTGTTATCTCCAAAATGCCTTTTTACAAAAATGCAAGTTGCTGCAGTAGTGCTGATTTCACAATTCACATCATCAAATTCCTGATTTGCTTTAGAAAGAGACTTCTAAAAGGCATCAATTTTTTTTCTCTATCTACTGGCTTCCAGTGGTTCCCAGAGAAGAAGGAAGTGTCACTATTTACAGTGTTTATTATTATACTGATTTTTTTTGCCAGCTTCCTATTTGAAACCAATAAACACTAATTCTTACAACCAGTTTAAACAACAACAAAAGCAACTGTATATACCATAGCCTATTTAAAAGCTTCTAGTCTATTATGTTATGATATAAAGAGAATTTGTCAACATTTGGGATTCATTTTTTCAATGTATATTCATTGGTGCTTACTATGCATGAGATATTATTCAAAGGTCTTGTGGTTATGAAACTTACTTTATGGAATTTACATTCTAGAATATGCCAGGTTAACAAATGGTCCCCTGAAAAAGCTATTTCAGTAATGACTTGTATCAGAATTTTCCTCCTTATAAACATAAAGAGAGTAAACAATGGCATGTCCTCCCAGCTGCCTTTGGTGGCTGCTCTTTTATTTGCATGCTACTTGACACATTTTCTCAGTTGTGAAAATTGAGATACCAAGCAAATACATCTCTATATGCTTAGTGTAGTTTAAGCAGAAACTATAAGTTTGTTGTGTACACCTGTTCATAGACTATACTATTTGATCAAATTTCTCTATGAATTTTATGGTCTATAAGAAGACTGAGTGATGAATTCTGAATTCATTAACTCACAAAATAGTGTGATACCTACTATGTGTTAGAAATTGTGTGTCAATGTCATCATTGATACTTAGTAAAAATAATTAAATATTTATGTAAAGCACAATACACCAAATTCTTATATAAATGGAAAGCATTCTTCAATAGCTTCTTCATTTGTTCATTTCTTATCTTTTCTTGTATTTTATTTTTTTCATTTCATCTCTCTTTATTTTTCCTCAATTTCTTAATTATTTTTAACTACTAAAAATAATGGGTAGCTTTGTTTTATAATACTTACAGGTTATTTATTTATTTTTTTTTTGATGGCGGGACAGAACACATCGACACAGGCAATTTCCTACTTACAGCTTTCAAAGAGAGAAGGCTGCTGGGTGGAGACACAGGGGTTACACCCAGGGCAGTGTAGTAGCAAGCTGGAACTCTAAGAGCAAGCAGGCAGCTTATGTTCAGCAAATAGGGTAAAACAAGCTAGGTTACTTGGGGCTTCCTGAGGGCTGGCTAATTTGAATACATTCAGCAGGCTCTGGAGCTTAGGAGCTATTTCTAGCTGTGTGTACCTGGTCCTGTAGTGATGAGGGCTGGTGCATAGTGGCCTGGAGTATAAAGGTCTGATACAGAAAGGGGTTGTTGGGATATGGACTTAAGCAACTACTCGAAAAGGGAAACTGACTGGCTAGAGCCTCAAAACTGGATCGGGAGAACATTTAAAAACAATCACATGGCTCTACCTAATGTGTTTGATCAGGTTTATGTAAGATAGTATTTTCTTTCAATCTAGAAGGACAACTGTACCACTCATTTCAACCTCAGGGAACTGCCCCAGTAAACCATGCATGTGCAGTCATGATCATAAGTCTCCAAGTGTGAAAATGATGCTAGGGGTCACACTGTTACTGATGTCTGTTAAATATTTTGGTTTTCTTATGTACACTGCACTATTGTGCATGTGTGTGTTGCTTTATTAATCCTTAGTTACACTGAGTATATACTATCTCCATTTCACAGGTAGGGATTACAGTTGAAACACTTTGTAACTTGCTCAGTGAATGGCACAGGTGAGGCTGCTGGGTGCCACAACCCATGTTTTTACCTACTGTACATGAACATATGCCCTCCGTTTATTTCAAAACCACATTGGTATTTCAAATTCAGTGGTGAACAAGACAAGTAAGTATCTGCCTTCAAGAGTCTTACATCTAGTGGATTCATTAGAGACAAGCTAGCCTTTAACAACAGGTCTTTGAGAGATAGTTGATCACGTATTTTTCTGTCAATGTCTCATCTGCTGAAGAGTCTTATAGCTCAGTGTTGTACAAGTAGGTGTGATGGGCTGAACTGTTTACTCTCAAAACTGGTAGGGTGAAGTCTTCTCAGTATCTCAGATTGTGACTATGTTTAGAGACAGGGCCTTTAAAGAGGTGGTAACTTTAAATGATGCTATTAAGGTGGCCCTAATCCAGTTTGATTGATATCTTTATAATTAGAGGACATTTGTTCAAAGTGATACCAGGGATGCACACACACAGAGGAAAGACCCTATAATGACACAGTGAGAAGGTAGCCATCTGCAAACCAAGGAGAGAGGCCTCAGAAAAACCAAACTAGTTGACACCTTGATCTAAGATGTCTAGCTGCCAGAACTGTGAAAACAAACAAACAAACAAGCAAAATTCTGTTGCTTAAGCCACCCAGTATGTGGTATTTTGTTATGGCAGCCCTAGTTGACTAACACAGGTGATCTAAGAGAGCTCTTAGAATGTTGATGTCTCAGGTGAGTCCAAAAGGATAAATTGGAATTAGCCCAGTGAAAATATCATTGAAAGAAAGAAAATATGCAAAGGACCACAGGCACATGGAAAGATGTTTAACATCACAACTCATTAGGAGAATGAAAATTAAAATGACAATGACATATGACTTTACGCTTGTTAGAATTACCATCATCAAAAAGGCAAGCAATAGCTAAGACTAGTGAGAATGTGGAGAAAAGGGAACCCTTGCACACTCTCCATGGGATTGTAGCTTGCTACAACTGCTATGAAAAACAGTATAGGGTTTCCTTGAAAAATTAAAAAATAGAACTACCATATGATATAGCAATTCCACTTCTGGAAATGTATCCAAAGGAAATAAAAACACTAACTTGAAAAGATATCTGTGCGCCCATGTTTATGGTTGCATTACTTAATGATAGCCAGTATCTAAAAACAACCTATATGGCCTCCTGGTGCTTACCACAGGCTGTGTTCTTACACTGCCTGTACGGAAAGAGGAGGCAGAGTAAACCCACCCACCCACCCCCCCCAAAAAAAAAGAAAAAGAAAAAAAAAACCTATATGTCCATATATATACAAATGGATAAAGAAGCTGTGGT
>PVKU01008658.1:0-49455 GCA_004027475.1 Anoura caudifer | reverse complement strand
ACTGGTATGTGGAACCTAAAAACAAGCAAACAGAAAACCCCAAAGTAATGCAAAATAAAGATCAGATTTGTGTACCAGAGGCAGAGGAGAGGGTAAGGGAAGGATAGAATTCAAGGAAGGAGAACAAAAGGCACACATTTCTAATTATAAGATAAATGAATGCTAGGGACGCAGTGTACCACATGATGCCTGTAGCTAACACTGTTGTATGATAGATAGTGAAGTTGTTAGTGAGTAAATTCTAAGATTCCTCATCATAATGATAGCTTTTTTCTTTCTTTTCATATTATCTATATGAGAAATGGTAATTAGCTGAACCTATTGTGGGAATTATTTCACAATGCTTGTAAATCAAACCATCATGCTGCACACCTTAAAACTATACTATGATATGTGTCTATTATTTCTTAATAAAACTGGAGAAAATTATATCATTGAAGGAAAAAACATTCAAAGCAGAAAAAATAACCCCAGGAGGATATGAAGAAAAACCATGCACTCATAGGACAACAACACAACAACCTACATATATGTGTGTGTGTGTGTTTAATATATAATGTTAACATAATAATTATACAGAATATATTCCTTTATATATTAAAATTATTCGAATCTTTGCTAGCCTACACTTGTCACACATGAGATTAATATTATGTGTGTGCATGTAAGGAACCGTGTAAAGACAAGTTTCAGGCATAATAAGAATAGGTAATAGATTAAGAGTTCAAACATTTTTAGTCTTATGGAGCCTATTAAACTTCTCTTTTAATTATACCACTTTCTTTGTATTTCCTACTGTCATTGAGACTTTACTGTCATAGTTATTTCCCTTACATTTTTTTACCAGTTTTCTCACACCTGATAAGTTTTTATTCCTCCACTGACTTAAAAAATTTATATATAAGTAAATTTGGAAGTTCACATAATTAACCTAAAGCTTAGAGTCTGCTTCTCTTGAAAATACAAGTAGTACCTTTAGCAACACATTTCATATCACTATTGTGAAAATAATAGTGATGCAATTCATTATAAAATGTGTATATGTTTAATATGTCAATTATATTTATATTTAAATATATGAAGTCTGTCCAAAAGGTACCCAGCCACATAATATGAAAAACAGGGACACTAATTGATGATGATACAAGATAGAAGAAACATTATATGTAGGACAATGACACCTCAGTCCCCTTCAAAGTATGCACCTCGGGACCTCACACAGTTCTCTCAATCGCCATCAGCTTCTCCAGCATATTTTCCTGAATCTCATCAACAGTCTGAAATCTCTTCCCTTTCAAAGGTGTTTTTAGTTTGGGGAAAAGCCAGAAGTCACAAGGCACCAAATCTGGGCTGGGGCAAGGGGTGCTGAGTCACCTGGGTGATTTGATGTTTCACCAAAAAACTCTGCACCAGTTCTGATACATGAGCAGGCATATTGTCGTGATGAAGCTGCCAATCACCAGTTGCCCATAGCTACAGCCTTTTGAATCTCCTGAATAGTTTCCATGGAGAAATGTTCAAGCTTAATGCAAAATTTGATGGAGATTTGTTGCTCTACTTGCTCAGTCATTTTAAACACGACGGCTGCACAGTACCCATGCTCACTCAATGGTGTCTATCGCCCTCATTGACTAGTTCAGTGAAGTTATCATTGTTCACGTATGCATGTTCCAGCCCACTGTCCTTGGCTGCCAGGTTACATTGATGTTGCACAAACAATTCTGTTTATATTAATAATGGCTGGTCTTTTTCTGGACAGACCTCATATATACTACATAGAACATTGTTTTTACTTTGACAAAACACATAATAGGAAAAGTGTGAATAGTAACATCAAATATCACTTCAGCCTTGGCTGGTATAGCTCAGTAGAATGAAAGTGGGCTGCAACCCTGAGGGTCACCAGATTGATTCCTACTCAGGGTACATGCCTGGGTTTCAGGCCAGTTCCCCAGTGGGTGGTGTGTGTGAGGGGCAACCACACATTGATGTTTCTCTCCCTCTCTTTCTCCTTCCCTTCCCCTCTGTATAAAACTAAAATAACTAAAATCTTTTAAAAAAATGTTTTCACTTCAAAGCAAATTGCATTTTGGAGGAAACTTTTAAATCTCAGATTTATGCTTATATCATCTTAAACATCAGGAAAAAATATAGCTTGGAATGTAGGAATATCAAAACATTCATTCAAAAGGAATGTCTAAACAAATAAAGCACATCTCTCTCTGAAAGATGATGGGATTTGGGTTTGACTTGAGTATGTACCTTATCTCTAGAAAGAATGGAATGATGTGTGGCTTGTGCAGCAGTGTACCCGGCAGAGAGAAGGCCCTAATGTCCAGCCTGCATCTGCTTACCGAGTCAGGATTGTATTCCTTTGTCTTCATTGATGCTTCTATTCAAACAGATTTTTTGTAATGATCCATTATCAGTTTTAGCAGAGTCTGGTACACAGTAAGCACTCAAAAAATACAGGTAAATTTAGCTGAATTATTAAGTTTTGTCAGGGAGCTTTAAAAAGCTTCAGTTGGCATAAATGACTGGGTGTGTTAAATGTGACCATAACCTTGTTGTGCTGTCTGTAGGTTAATATATATTGATCTTATATTTTAGGTAGTTGGCAAATGCTGTTTCCCTTACTAATTCACCCACACTTGGTGATAAATATACCCACACTCCCCAAATACTAAAAAATACTATAAGATTATTTCAAAAGTTTGAAGATAATATAATTTGTTTGTATTTAATGACCTTGAGAAAAGGTAAGTCCAGTCATAAAGCAAAAGTGTTTTTAAAAGAAGAGAAAAGAAGAGGTTTTGTTCAGTTTTCTGTCCTTCAGTAGGCTTATATATATGAGGTGAGGTGAGGCTTTTGCAAGAGGATTTGGTCATGAGGAAGAGACCTCATGAATGTTGTTAGTGCCTTATAAAAGAGAAAATAGAAAGATCCTTTGCCCCTTCAGCCATGTGAGGATACAAAGAGAGATTTGCAACTGGAAAGAGGGCTCACCTTATCATGCTGGCATCCTGATCTCAGACTTTCAGCTTCCATAAATGTGAGAGATGCTTTTTGTTGTTTATAGTGTTGGTGGCAATGTTAGACCTCAGCTCTTGAGTTTGGCAAAGACAGAATTCAGAGCCAAGAACTCTAGTGCAATAAGTTTATTTAGCCTTTTATAAAGAAAGTCTCAGAGGCAGAAGAAATGAACCAGCTGGGCAGCATGGCCTCAGTGAACAAGTTACAGAGGCAAAAGAAAGGCCCTTGAAGCTGAGGAAAAAGAAAGCAAAAATACACATTTCAGGAAACAAGGAAGGGAAAGGCAGACATGATCTGGACTCTAGATTCTAGAGCATGTGTGCACATTGGGCCCCTTGCCTTAAGGCTTTTTTTTTCCTGTTTTCTAAAGGCAGATATTTGAGAGGAGATTTCAGGAGAGGATCTCAATAGAAATTTGTCAGGTTTTCAGGTGTGTCCTTTCAGGGTCATGATCTCTACTGATTAGTCAGTGGTAGGGCAGGGACTCCTTAGTCATTGCATCTGGTCCTGGCTTCAGCCATGGCCTGTGTCATCTGGTTTTGCTGCTCCTCTGAGCCTGGGGCTGAAACACACCTGAGGCCTAGATGTCATCTCTAGTTTGACCAAAACTCTGTCACTGTGGTCCACAGACCTGAGGTCCTGTTCCTAAGATTATCTGATGTTGATCAGAACCTCTTTGTCCTGGAGCTTAATGCTTAAAGGAGTGGTCATGCAAGGGCTTGTAGGGGGTTCTATGAGGCTTGTCTCTGGCCCCCTCATTCCTCCTCTAAGGGGTCTAAGCCACATGACTAATGACATGGTAGGGGAGGAAAAGTCACCCCAGGGGCAAGGTTCTAGCCTATAATTGTTTTCAGTAGTTTTGCCCGTTGCTAGGCAGCTGGGACTTTCCACCCTGGTGACATTCCATACCTGGCCTATCATTTCTGTTTTATGTATGCTTGTCTAACTGCCCACCCTATCAATAAGGCATTCAGTCTGTAGTATATTTTTATTTATTGTTTTTAGAGAGAGAGAAGGGTGGGGGGAGAGAGAGAGAAATGTTGATTTCTTATACTACTTCTTTATGTGTTCATTGGTTGATTCTTGTACATACATACCCTGACAAGGTACCAAACCCACAATCTTGTCATGCTCTAACTAACTGAGCTACCTGGCCAGGGTCAGCCTGTGGTATTTTGTTGTAACAGCCCAAATGGACTGACACTTGTCTTACTAATAGCTATGAGCACATGTTCAAAATATAGGTTAACTTGCTTATTAAGGACAATGCAGTATAATAGCATTGTCAGTGTATCATATAAATAATATTTATTCATTGGGGTACATCAAGTAAATAGAAAGGAATAGAGCTATCTATTTTTGAAATAAAAGAAAAGAAGCTTAAGAGCATATTGGTGTTAGGGCTACATCTGTTACAGAAAATAATTCAGAAAATAATGACTCTGGTGCAATTTGGGGTGACGGAGTGAGGCTTTATTACACGCGTGGACCCAGAGGAGGCAGTCTCCAAATTCTGGGCCCCGAACCTTGGCTGAGCAGGGCTTTTATTGCTCTCTGGATGCCCTATCCTATGTGGCAAAAGTAGGAGGTACAGAAGCTGATGAGAAAAATAACTCTAGCCTTGAGGTGTCCTTATCGGAAACTGGGTGTACAGAGGCCAAAGCAGAAATTATGACTACCTAACTGAAACCCAACAGTTTTGTGGTTTCTAAGTAACCTAAACAAAACTCTTTCCCAGTTCCCGGTTCTTCTTCTGGGTCACTTTGTCCTAGTTGACTTTTCTTCTACACATCAACACATTAGAAGTTTTGTGTGAATTAGATGATTTCACTCCTATGTTGAATATAATGAGCAAACTAAATTAACAAGCAAAACAGAAACAGACTCATAGATGGAAAGCGGATTCTCCATCTCATGGGATTGTAAAGATGGAGAGCTGGGTGGGGGGCCGTTAGGGGTGGAGGGAATGAGCAAAAAGGAAAAGGACTCACAGACATGGACAACAGTGTGGTGATCACTGGAGGGAGGGGTACAAAAGGACTAACTGTTAATGGAAGAAATACAATAAAGATTAAATGAAAAGTAAATTAATTAATTAATTAAAAAACACCAGAACAATACCCTTCCCTCTTGCTGCTTGAAGTCCCACCATAGTGAACAGATTCGGGCTGCATTTCAGCCCCTGGCTGTGTCCTCAGTAGGCATCATGTGTGCTGCACTCGCAGAAGTGGCAGCAAATGTGTGCCAGACACTGCAGTGAATTTAAAGTTGAGTGTGTGTGTGTGTGTGTGTGTAATGTATATATACACATCATGTATATGTATCTATAATATGTAATTGTATGTAATTATATATAATGTACATGCATGCATTATATGTTATTTAATTATATATAATTAAATCTCTCATACACATTATCATATATTATATATGTTATGTATGACTATATACCATACATGTCATGTACATCATATATACAATGTGTATGATATATTATGGATATGATACATGTGTTGTATATGACATATATGATTATAATACATATGAGACAGATTTATTTTATGAAATTATCCCATGGGATTGTAAAGACAATAAAGTCCAACACTTGTAGGTCAGGTCAGGTGATGGACACACAAGGCAAGGGTGATGTGATGCCCCAAATTCCACAGAGCAGCAGGCAAAAAATATAGGCAGGATTTCTATGTTTCAGTCTTGAGGAGAATTCTTTCTTCTTCACGAAATTTCAATCTTTGCTCTTAAAGCCTTCAATTGATCAGATAAAGTCTTATGTAGGCTACCACTCACTGAGATAAAATAAGCAATAGCAGTTTAAATTACCAGTGAAATTCTAATTAAACCAACAATAAAGATAATAATTTTCTATATTTCAGAAAAATTCATGTAAATCACTAATTTCAATACACTGGAAGTTAGCTAAGTGGTCAGAGATATTTGTTTCTTTTTCTGGGTAAGTATAGTTGTATGCTTTGTCCGTCAGTGGTGATTTTTTTGTATTGTTAAATAGTGGGATTCTGTAGATCATGAGAACCTCCTCGGTTTTAAATCTCACATACCAGGAGATTTCACCTCTTAGAATTAATTTATAGCTAAAAAATAATCCTTTTGGAAGGTTTCTACTTCTTGTCCTAATCAATTTTGAGTTTCATTAAATGAGAATTCCACAAAGTTTATCTACCTCAAGACAGGATAAATATTTTCTCTCTATTACACTTACTTATTATACCCTGGAGCTGTATGCCTGTCTGGTATTAGAAACTGTTGTATATTCCACTGAATAAATGTTGTGAAAATATGCCTGGTAAGGCTGCACGGTGTCTTCCATTTAAGAATCCCCATAGTCTCCTCCACTGAGGGTATAGCATTTCACTAACCAGGAGAAAAATAGCTTAATTTCATGGTTTACAAGTTAGGAAAATAGTACTTTCAATAATGAAAATTGGGATCTATAAAAGAATAGAAAAGGGAATGTAACTACAGTGTTATGGGAAAGAATATAAAGATTAGTTCATTAAATTAGAACATAACACAACCATGGTATTCGGCAAGTACTTTAACAGCTAGTCAAGGTAGAACAAAGTGTGAAAGAGAAGAGGGTGAGTGTGAATCTTAGGTCACTCTGTGAGCTCTGTGACTTTGGCTAATTCATTCTATATTTACTGAGTCTATGTTCTCTCTGGTAAAATGCCAGGATGGCTATGCTTATCTTAGAGAGGGGTTGGCAATTGTGTAATTGTTTTGTAAATTCTAGAGTATATTCAAAGTAGGAGGTGTATCATATCACACTTAACATTTAAGCTTTCGTTTTCTGAGAGGATAATGCAGTGAATATAGGACTGGGACGGAAAGCAAGAAACCTTGGTTAATAACTAATAATTCACTCTCTTTTAACCTCAATATTTTTGGATGACAGAATGTTTAAATGGGGTTGTGGTAAGAAGAAAGAAATGTCCTGTCTTTTATACTCTAAAACTCTTAATATTACTTATAGCTTTATTCTAAATAGCTATATAGATATTTTCTCTATTTAAACTAGATGAATAAATTATAATTTCAAGAAAGTATTAATGACTTGTACAAGAGCCCACAGAGCAAGTCAGCAGCTGTGTTGAGATAAGAAATTTAGCCTAGAGTCCAGAATCTGTCACTACAGGGCTAGTGTTCTTTTACTGAAATTATCTACCTTGATACTTTTAGTTACTATAATCTAATTGATTCTGTTATTGTAAGTCATTATGGGAAATATTGATATACTAGCACACTTCCATTCGGTGTTTCAGATCCCGTGCTAATAGATTAGAACAACCAGAAGCATAAGGTAGAGCTTCTGCCCCAGGAAACGCAGTCTCGCAGAGGATCTCATGTATTGCCTTTTTTTTTTTTGGTATCAGACTGTGTGGCAAACCTCAATAATGTACAATGTGCCTTGCATACTTAGATTAGACAGCTACCTTCAACATTTGCTATGAGGTGTCTCAAAGGGAAGGATAGGAAAAATTCATTGCTTTGCTCATTAACAGTATGGTGAAGAAACAGATACATCATTCTGAAAGAACAATGAAGAATCCTAGTTATATCAGGAATTTGTACATTAGATATGGCATTTTTAAATCCTGTGCCTGATTATGTATGCACATGGAACAAATATAAATCATCCTCTTCATATACATTTTTTAAATTTAATCTTCATGACAAACCTGTGGGATAGATTCATTCTGGTATTACAAATGATGAATCTAATGTTCAGATATTAGGATGTATAATTTTGCTATTTGTCTTCCTCATTAAATTGTAAGTTCTTGGAAAAGAGCATTAATAGTGGAAACAACTTGCTTATCCTGAATTATATGTCCCATGAAAGCTGTGTGTATCTGAGCAACTTACTTAACCTCTCTAAATATTGGTTTCCTTGCCTATAAAGCATAATTATGTGAAAAGAATATAAAGTTTTGGTAGGGCCTGACACGTATTAGTTATGCAATGCATGCTTCCTACATGTACGGCACCATTCTATGCGGCAGAGGGCCCATGAAGAGCTCAGTAATTGTGTGGGAGGGATGCCACCCATAATATATGCATGGGAGTTTCTTATACAACTGGCTGCTTAACAGCTCTAGAAAAGTCTAACCCATTTATTAGTTGTTTATAAAATCATAAATAAGTTGCAGGTAATAGGGGCATGCCATTTTAATAACTCAGTGAAAGCTTAAGGGATTCTTACCTAAATCCAGGTAAATATTTAAGCCTTTCACTTCAGCAGATATTTTCTTATAATTCTTTTTATTCTGTTACTCAAACACACACAGCATCATGATACACAAATGGTAAATGCAGAGTAGAGCTTAAAGTGAAGCACACATGAGAACTTTCTTTATCTTGACTTTTATACCTTGTTCAAACCTAGCACATAATATAAAAACTCTCACACCCAAAATAAAATCCATATGTTGCAATTTGGGGGACACAAACACAGTGTTTACAAACACATCCAAGTTGATAAAAACAATATCCGATCACCAGGACAGACCAGAGCATTCAGGCTCATTTAATTACCATTTGGAACCAAAGGGACCAGCTGTCAGTTCTGCTACTTAAATTCCACCGACCTCTTTTTCACAGAGACCAATGTTAATCACTCTTCAAAACAAAGTTGCTTTGATTTAGAGATGATCAGCCTGTGACAAAGACTGCCAACAGATTAAGAGTGTAACAAATTCCCTGCAGAAGCAGGATACATAGAGGACAGTGTTTCTTTCTTTTTTAAAACACATAATCTTTATTATATTTTTTGCCATTACCGTTTAGTCCCCTTAAACTCCCTTCCCCCCAGCAATCACTACACTGTTATCCATGTCCATGAGTCCTTTTTCCTTTTTCTCCTTTAAACAATGTTGAAGAAGCTTGAAACAGCTCTAATTGTGATATGGAGCTGCTAACCCTGCACTCAAAAAGGCTGAGATTCTTTAAGCACAAAATAAATAAGGAAATTCTGTCCCTCAATGTTGGAAATGTGAACAGTTTACTTATTTGCCAATGCAAAAGGTGTGTTTTAAGCCCTAAATTCCAAAACTTTGAGGGAGGCCTTATTTTTACCTTCTATTGCTTCATTTCCCTTACTATTCAATTTCACAATTACAAAGATCAGTCCTTCCGAGTAGTTGATTGATTGCTATCATTGATCTTGTACATAGAAGGTGGGAAAAAACACACACATAAGTCTTGCTTGGCGTTTCAGCAAATTTCCTTCATTAAGTGTTTATATTGGCAAACCTGGAATGTATGTTCTTGGCTTGAAAATGGTTCCCTGATGGGCATAGATTGCTGGCTATCCCCCTGCTCACTCTTATAAATTTTTAAATTAGGACAGTGGTAAAACAGAATCGAAGATAAGAAAGTACCACTTTCTAAACACAAGAGGAAGAAACAAAAATAAAATTTCACTAGGGTCAATGTAAACTAACTCTAAACTTTTAAAATCCTTCCATAAATGTCAGAAAACATTTTTATCCCTAATTTATTTTCCCTCCTTTCTAAAGCCTCCACATTCTGTTTTCTACAGACCTTCTTACAAGGGTATATCGGTGTTCTTAGCTGGAATTGAGACCCTTTGGCTAAGAATGGAAAACAGCTCTGATGCTCAGCTAAGCAGCATTTGCAGGCTCACCTGTATGGCTGCCCTTGGAAACAGCTTCCATCTTTTCATCAGTCTTCATTGCCCAACAGCACCTGCCAGCGTTAGAGAGATTTCTCTTGGTCCAGCTCAAAATTATCCAATGATTGTTATTTTATGTCTACTGTTGTGGGTACCAAAAAGGAGCCCCACAAGTCCTTTCAAATATTCACTTTCCTTCTTTGCACCTTCAGTCACGTCTCCTTCCTATATGCCATGAAGACATTTAAACCAATTCAGTAAATATATGAGTGTTCAGTACTTTGTTGGACACAGGAAGCACACATTAAAAAGACATGAACACTGTTTTTAAAAGGCTTATAAACTACTAAGGAAGACAGGCATGTAAACACATATAATTAAGTATGATAAGTGAACAAATTGGACTACACTGAAGTTATAGAGGTTAAGTGAGAACAAGCGATGATGAATGTTTCCATTGATGGAGGGGAGAAAGATGATCAGGAAAGAATTCTCAGAAAGACAACCTGCATTGAATTTTGAAAGATTATGAGGTTTTGCCCCTTTTTTAAGATCAAAAGAGACAAATAGGTGGTCAAGTTTTAATTTGGAAAAAACAACTGTAGTCTATCTTGGAAACTTCCTTCTCTTGAAGAAGAATAATTCTTGACCCCCAACCTGTTCTTTGCCTAGCCACCTCTTTTCATGTCAGATGAATCACACTTTCTCTGCTCAGTTGGACAGCCAACTCTGCTTATTACTATAGTCTGTGTTTTTGCTATAGCTCCTGTACTAAACTGGAATTTTTTGTCTTATTGCCCCTTTCTTACTTTTCTTTCTTTAATGCTGCCTCAGAATTAACAGATTTTATTCCTACATGCCTCATCAACTTCACTTATTAAGCTTTTCATATGAAAGTGTTTCAATTTTCTCATCTCTAATATGATAGCAACTGTATCAACTTCAAAGAGTCCCTGTGAGCAGTAAGTTACTAAGTGAAAAGGGCTTAGAACAGTGCAAGGCACATTGTACTTACTCAATTTATATTCTCTGTTAATGAAATATTCAAGAAAAGTACCTCACAACCAGGAGCTTAATCTTACTTTTTTACATAAATCACCTGCTTATCCTCCTGGAAAACTCCCAGTTTGAAACTAGATCTTTCAAAAGTCAGTAAATATTTGAAAGAATGTAAAAAGCTGTTTGGACCAGACACTGTTGGATTAACATCCAGCAGAACTTTCTCAAGTGTGGGTAAAACGGACAATCAACTCTACTTCTATCTTTTTATCTAATGTGCATCTTTTTCATCTAAAGCAAGTATATTTTTGTTATAGATTATTTTATGGTAACTCCCAGTGAGGTTGTTAGGGGCCAGTACAGAGGCTGCAACCACACCTAGTTTCCCTCATAGCTAAGTGTAGCCATGAAAGTACGCTCTGGCCAATGACACATGGATATCACTACTAGCTCCTGACCTTCAAACCACAGGATGTTGAATTCTCTGCTTCCTTTCTTCTTCTACTATAACATTAGGGAATTGTAATAATGAGGAATTGTAACCCACCCCACAATTCTTTTGACATTGTTTCTGTAAGTGCTGACTCTAATATGTGGCTTGTAGATGAACAGCATGTTTATATAAGAATCCTAGGAACTAACTTCAAAAGATACAGGCCTCAACCTTCAGGCATCCCAGCTCCAGATTTGCCAACCTTCATTGTAGAGCCAGGATGACATGAAATCAGGATGACGTGAATCCAGGATGATGCACACCAGGCCGTCACTTGTCTTATTGGAATTGACTGTGTTCATTTGTACGTAGGGAACTTTTCAACCCCTTCCCTTGGTCTCTTTGTTCTGTTCCCCTCCCTCCTTATAAAAACCTCTGCCTCCACTGAGATAGGGAGATATGTTTTGCTAGTCCCCCATCTTCCAGATAGCTGGCATCTAAGTAAAATCACTTTCCTTAACACCAGCACCTGCCTCAAAAAGCCTTCTCATCTTTGGATGGATACAGGAGGAAAAGGGGTAAAAATATCAATTCTGGCATTATCCTATGTTAGTTTGTACCCAGAGAAATATGCAAATCAGTTTTAATTTGCATAGAGATAAGTTAATCTCCATAGTAAGTATAAATCTACATGGAATTTATGTACTTTGATATGCTGTATTTCCTCTCTATACTAATATTTTTACTACAAAATATTTGAAGCATTTAATATAATATTTAACATCTATCCTACTTCTGAGTAGGAAATGTTTCTTTGAAAGCAGGGAGAAGAATATTTCAGTGGTTATAGATCTCTTTACCTCATCTACTTTTACCGTTTCTCTATCAATTTAGCTGTAGAGCAGAAACCTATAAGCAGTCATTGCACCAATATCACAACTCTGTCAGACTGATGTATCACTACACAGCCTTGTACGGCTTCCGGGAATCATAAGACTGAAGTTTGAAAGACTAGAAGAAGTTCTATTCCTGGAAACTAAGAGCCACTATCCCCTCTTCTATCAGGGAGAAAAAAGATAACATATTTAATTATATTTTCCCAAAAAGAAAGAGTGCTTATTGTCAAAATCTAAGAGCTATTCCTTAGGAGATCAAAGAAATACAAGTATCACTTGTAATAAGTGAAATTAAGTGTGAACATTCACACTCATCACAGAATAATAACTTTCTAAACAATATCTCTGAAAAACTTCCCTCTTAAAGCCTCAGAGGTAAAGTGCAATTTATATTCATACTTTTTCATCTCATTAGAATCTTTTGTGAGAAATCTTTAGCTTAGAGCATCTGTTGCTGCTTGTAGAAATGTGGTTAGAAAGCAAAATCGAACTATTTGGGCTATCAAAGTTTGCATTCAGTTGGTCTAGACAAAATTCACTTTGGCCTTTCAATTAATTAACAAATTAACTATTTTTTTAATTACTTAGTTTTCTCTCCACTGCCATTTAGTCCCCCGTACTCCCCACCCCAACATTCACCACACTGTTGTCCATGTCCATAGTCCTTTTCCTTTTTTGCTCATTCCCTCCGCCTCCTCATCCCCTCCCTTAGCTGTCAACCTGCTCTCTATCTATAAGTCTATCCTTATTTTGCTTGTTAGTTCAGTTTGTTCTTTAGATTCCACATATGAGTGAACTCATATGGTATTTGTCCTTCTGTGAGTGGCTCATGTCACTTAGCAAAATGTTCTCTAGGTCCATCCATACTGTTGCAAAGGGTAAAATTTTCTTACCTCCCCTCTTACAGTGTGAAGAAATGAAATGTTTGCCTCTCACAATTATAATTTAAAGCTTGCCTGGAACAAGATGATAATTTTCCTCATCAACTTAATGTCCTTCCCCCAAATAGAAATGTGCATTTAAATAGGAAATATAGAATGTATTAAATTTAATATAATAACTTCTCTTGGACTTTCAAAAATTTCTACTTTCACCCTTAGGGGAATATACATTTTTCTCTTTTAACATTAAATAAAATATTTCTTGTACAACATTGTTTAAAGTCTTGCACCCTCACATCCTTCCAGCTGCATATTAAGTTATTAATATCTAAATTATTTCTTCATAGGTTGCATTTCAATTACTGGCATAACTACTTTGAATTTTTCAAAAGCGAAGTACAGTATGTGTGTGTGTATAATATTTATTCCCACAGAAATAAATTAAGGTTTTTTTAATTTTGCATATTTAAAGGTTATCATGAAGAAAATCTTTATTGAAGAATTATTTCAAGTTGCTTGTTTGCCTTATGAGGCTGATTTATTCAAAGACCTCACCCACTCCTCTATACAGTCACTTAAGGCCCTAGGACACCATGAACTGAGCTTTTCTTTTGTTATCTTTTAGAGCTACCCTTTAGTAAGGTTTAAATAGCAAGTTGTGCATCATTAGCAACCTATCTGAATATCTGGAGAAAAAAACTAAAGGAATTAACAGATAAGTCTATTTATAGATCAATATATAACTAAGTATAGATTAAGTGACAAATAACTTGAAATATTCTTGGAATGTTGGCGTTCTTGGAATGCAACATTCTTGGCCTATTAGAGATTAAAATAAATGACCTAAAAAAACATAAATGAGCTAAATATAACACTTTGATTTTTTAAATTTCTGCTGTTTACCCAACACACTAAATACATTCAATACTCTTATTAATATTATTGTTTAAAAATCCATGATTATTTAAGTTTTGGGCATTCTATTTACATTTTCCAAAATAATAAACTCTGCTCAGCTTCTGATCTTGAAATTAATTACCCCTACAAACACAAGTTCCATGGTGCATCAAAAAAGCATCATCCGAGTGTAACTGCCATTCTGAACTACTTGAGAATGTTGGAATCCAATCTTAGCCATGCCATAGCCACAGTTTCCTTCAAGAAATGAAAATTTTAAAAGTGATTTATGAGGCAACATGAAGGACAGATGGATAGATAGATGATCTCCAGGAAGTGAAGGATGAGAGTCTGTGGTTGTCTGGCCAACAGAAAGTCATCTTTAAATTTGCTTATTTTGACTATAATGTGGAGAAAAGCAGAATTATGCAAAATGTTCTGTATATTATCTCATCTATTGTGGAGACTCAATAAAAGGTAACAAGGAATGGGTGTATAGAGTCTGAGGTCCTCTGATAGATTTATAGCATTTCAGGCATTATTTGTCTTTCTATTTGCTTTTTGTCATACTCCTTTTTTTTTTTTTTTTTTTTTTTTTTTTTTGTCTCTCAAGGTCTCAAAGAGATAGACTTGCACCTCCAGTTTCCATTTCTTGTCGAATCTTGCTTCTGCTCCAAGCCAGCAGATTTACGGAGCTCCCATTCTCAGGATCTCCTTTATTTCTGCTCGCGTTGCTGCAGTGTGTTTATCACCTCGTGGTTCCACATGTGCCACCTCAGCAGCACGCAGTTTCAAAAGACAGGACCTTTAGGAATCTTTTTCACTTAAACAAACAAACACGCAAAAAAAAAAAAAAAGGAAGAAGAAAAGAAAAGAGAAAAAGAAACCCTCCTGCAACATACATTGGTAGGGTTACTTATTCAGTTGATACTCATTGCCAGTAAAGTCAAGCTGGTTTTTACAGCTTATGGGTCTTGCTCACTCTGATTGCTTCACTGTGGTTGTCCATTCCATACAAGTTGTCAAGCATTTTAAATGTCATCCTTGAATGTGGTAGGGTTGGAGGAAAGATGGAGATCTTAAAACTTTAAGAATATAAACGATTTCAACAAAGAATATACATATCTAGTTTTAAAGTTCTTTAGCTTCCATACCCAGTCCCTTCCTTCTCACATCTTTTCAACTCTCTTCTCCCTCAGCACTAAATTCTGTTCATTTATCATGTTGAGCAGCTCAGCTACCGCTTTCCTTCATTTAGTGATTTTTCCTTAACCCATGTCTCAGGTTCATAAATTCTGCTACCAAGTAAGTAGTTTAGGTGTTATCTTTCTGGACAGATAAAATTGCTTCTTTAAAAGAAGCATGATGCCAGTTATAAGGATCACACTTTCTTTGTTTAAACAGACTTTATTTTTAGAGCAGTTTTTTGTTCATAGTAAAATTGACCTAAAGGTAAAGAGTTTCCATCTACTCCCTGCACTCTGGCTCCCACACAGTGCCTCCCCCACTCTCTGGATTTTGGTAGGAACAATCCATAATTAGGAATATGACAACAATAAAAATAATATAACATAAAGTAACCTTAAGAAATCAGTATTCACATGCATATTAGTTATTTTTGAAATCATTCTCTGAAGTTATCAAACAGGTAATCTGCTTATAGCCAATGTACCCAATTGCTCTCATATGGACCTCCAGAAAAAAAGACTTCATAATTAGCATAACTGTGACATTTCTACATCATAGGAAACCATTGTTTGTTTTAAACATGTCTTTCATTTAACCATTCCCTAAAAAACATAAATCAGACTCCTTCTGACACTTCAAACTACCCATCTATTCAGAACTGATCTTATATGTTAGTATTTCCAACATCAGAAAAATGATCTGATGAAAAACAGGGGACGTGATTACAAGTGCATTTTTCCCTCTCACTGCTGCACACTCACATTAATAATGTATATTGATTGATGTGCACTCTCTGGAGGCTAGTGGAAATGCTGGTTGGGTATTTTCCAGTAATCTCAGACTCAGCTTTGTGTCTCACTGTACCCCATGTAATCCTCACTAACTCAGATTCCTTTAGCAAACTTTTTATCTCTGTTACTTACATTCCTATTCTTAGTCTTACATGGCTTGAGATATTTTAATCTTTATGTTCTAATAGCTAACCAAGTTTAAAATTAGATACTTTTTAATCTTTAAGGTTTCTTTCTTTCAAAAAAATTCTATCTGTTTAAGTCCCATTGCCAATAAACTTCCCACTGATAACTATTCTCTATCTGATCCTGGGTCATCACATCATACCTAAATCAGTGTTAAAATGGCTTCTTTGCTTAATTCTCATGTTCATTTATCTCAGTCAAATAAAACTGACCTAAATTTTTTTAGAATAATTTTACTATCTTCCCAGGAAACTACATCATTCCCAATTATCACTCTCTTCAAATCTATGCTTGGGTTTATGCTTATCTGACTTCACTCTGTATATCCAGAATTATTTAAGCAGTTAAGTACCTTCTCTGACCAAACTTCCACAAATATATCATAAAAGGTTTTTCCAGAAAAAGTCCAGCCATTGTTAATATAATGAGAACAGTTTGCGGACATTTATGTAACCTGGCAGGCAAGGAAAGTGGACTGGAATATGCATGTGTGAACAATGATGACTTCACTCTACTAGGCAGTGGGGGCAGTAGAGGCCACTGTGTGAGCATGTGTACTGTGTGGCCATCACATTCAAAATGACTGAGCGAGTAGAGCAATGAATCTGCATCAAATTTTGTGTTAAGCTTGCAGATTCCTCTGTGGAAACTATTCAGGAGATTCAGAAGGCTGCAGCTATGGGCAAATGGTGATTGGCAGCTTCATCATGCCAATGCACCCAATCATTCATCATATCTCGTGCATAGTTTTTTGATGAAACATTAAATCACCCATGTGACCCAGCCCCCCTACATTACAGATTTGGTGCCCTGCAACTTCAGGCTTTACCTAAAAATAAAATCACCTTTATAAGGAAAGAGATTTCAGACAATCAATGAGATTCATAAAAATTCAACAGGACAGCTGTTGGCAACTGGGAGATCTGTGTGAGGTCCCAAGGTACCTACTTGGAAGGAGACTGAGGCATCATTGTCTTATATACCATGTTTCTTGTATATTCAATAAATGTCTTTATTTTTCATATTGCATGGCTGGATAACTTATGGACAGTCCTCAAAAGAATTTCACTCATAGAATTTTTTCCCAGGGTTTTATCACAGTCCTTATGTTCAGTCATCACATACATGATGTCTTTATTTAATCAAATTGAACATTGTCATTTACTTGTGCTGTGACCTTGGGTAAATGTGTTAATGTTTTTGACCTAGTTTACTTCTCTGCAGAATGGAGTTAATACCTACCTTGCCAATTTGCTATGATGATTGCATAGATAATGTATATATGAGGGGAGACCCCCTAAAATAATTTATTTATAAAAATATTTTTCTTACATGTTAAACTTCAGTTACCTTCAAAGTACTCTCCGTTTGATGTGATACGTTTATTGAGACTTTTTTCCACTGTTCAAAACATTTTTTGAATTTGTCAATTTTAATGCCTTTTAGTGCTTCTGCAATTTTATCACTTCTGAATGGGCAAAATGTTTCCCTTGGAGGGTTTTTTTCCATCAGGGTAACAAAACAAAAAAATGTTTCTTGGGGAGAGAGAGGGTGAATAGGGAAGGTTGGGTGCTGAGGTCATGCTGTTTTTAGTCAAAAACTACTGAGCACTCAGTACAGTGTGAACAGGTGTGCTCCTAAATTACCCATCATGAAATGGGCAAATGCATTTAAAGAGTCTTCAAAAAAAATCACAAGCCAAATGCAGCCTCTCACAACAATGCCAGCTGGTACACTGATACAGATGGGTTGCTAGAAGAACACTCATGTAGTAGGGAAAGCCTGTACTACAAGGGACCCACCCTCCAGAAAATCACTTTGGGTTTTTTGGGGTCCCCTCTTGGAAAAGCACATTGTATCTACCTGAAGCATGAAGCCAATACATATTCATTTCTTTATTTCTCCAACTCTCAAGAAATTCTCTCAGAACTCTATTGCAATTCTGTTTGTCTACACAAATAACATGGAATCAAATCCTAATGTATCAAAAACACTTCAAACTCTGGTCCTGCTTTTGGCTCAAGACACATTGCATGACCTTTCTTAACAGTGCCTTTAAATGCTACCAATCTAAACCATGAATAACTTCATAATACTTCTGAATTTCCCCCCTATGAGTTTTCTCACAAACACTATTTTTTCTCCTTCATTTTTAAATCCTCTCCTCCATTATTTCCCTAATGTAGTATCCATTACTAGGGATTTAATCATCAACTCAATGTCACCATCTCCCAGAAGCCTTTGTGTGCTCCTGTTTTGATCTAAGTGTTCATCTGTTATATGGCATTCTCTATAAGTTTATTATCAAAATTAACAATAATCTCCATTCACTGCTCTGACAGCATCTTGAAGAAGAAATCATTTCAGTCATCTTTGTACACCCAGTGCTCAATATATTCCTGACCCAATATAAGGAATTGAAGTATCTTTATTAAAGAAGTTGATACCTTATTAAAATTACAGTTAATTTGCCTAAGTATGCTTGCAATTTTATATGTTAGTCTGCTCTCTTAAACTATAAGTTCCTTGTACATATGATCATATAATATTTATGTTATTCATGTTACCTAGCATATTACTTTACATATATGTAGTAGATGATAACTATTAATTAGTTGATTATAGATATAAAAATGATACTTATAAAGGGAACACAGTGGGTAGAATAGTTCTTTTGAAGGGGTATAAAACACTGTGTGTCATATATTGTCATGAGGATCAACCCTGGGGGCACTGTGTTCCACTACCTCCCACAAAGCTGATGGAGCTCTGAGAAGCATGCTGCTAACAAGGCTGGAGGAAAGTGATATATTAACTATCAAAGTGATAATGTGACACTTTAAAAAAATTCTCCATGTGTGTTAATAAGATTTATTTTTTTCTAGAATTCTACCCTAAATTTTAGTGGACTAGAATTTTAGTAGAGGCAGATGCTGTCATTCTATATGAAAGCAATAATTATAAAAGTGATGAGTTGATATTTTTAGAGCCTTCTATGTGTCAGATAATTAGTTGACAACTTACAAATATCATTTCTAAACTTTACAATAACTTGGCAATGTACTTATTATCATCCTTTTATATATAAATAGACTGATATATAATCAGAAAGATTAAATAACTATTCTTAGATTATAAGGCTATTAATTATAGTCAGAACTCAAATTCAGAAATATATGTACCCAGAGTTTATACATTATATTTTATATTGGATTGAATAATATTGCCCCAAATGTCTTTTTTCGAATCTGAGAATGTGACCTGTTTTGGAAGTAGGATCTTTGCAGATGTTATCATTTTAAAATGAGATCATGTTCAAATAGGGTGGACCCCAATCCAATATGACTAGTGTCCTTATAAGAAAAGAAAACAGAGACACAGTCACTGAGACACAGGGAGAAGTAGATGTGAAGGCAGAGGAAAGTATCTGAGTGATGCATCTGCAAACCAAGGAACACCAAGGACTGTCGACAACACCAGAAGCCAAGAGAAAGGTGTGAACGGATTGTGCCTTAGAGCCTTCAGTGAGAACATGGCTCTGCTGACATCTTCATTTAGGACTTTTTAAGAAATCCAGTTTGTGGAAATTTGTCAACACAGCCCTACAGAACTATTATATATTGTGGGAATATAAAAATGTTATTGCCAGAAAGTTTGGTATTAGCAGTCATACATCTCAGAAAGGAATAAAAAACAAAAATACTATTTCTTTCCATTTTATTTTTGGCTACATTACATTTTAAAATTACTAAAGTTATTATTTCTTCTTTTTAAATTATACAGCACTTAACAATTCTTAACATCTCTGTCATCAGAACAAAGTCACACTTCTATAATTGGTGATTTGAGCATGGTTTCTTTATTATATAAACATGTTATGTTTGAAGGAGTTGATGAAAATAGTTCTATAAGACCTGGAAAACTGTAAAGTTTAAATACCTTGAGAATGGGTGACAATGATGAAATTTACCTAAGCTGTTGTGTAAATGTTCAAAAGTCTTAACTACACCAAGTCTGGGGAACAGACCATTCTTTGTTTATTTAACAGGACAACTCTGATCTTAGCAGAGATAAATATCTTCAGCTCACTCATTGTGCTTCGATTTGTGACAATATGCAATGTACCTTTCCTTAAGCTTCTTCTTACTTTAATAGTTTTTGGTATTTATATTGGCAGGAAAATAATAGGAAATTGCCTAGGAAAAGGCTATGCAAACCTGTGCAAATAATACAAAATTGTGCTCATACGTATGTCCTTCAATCATATGCTTAGGGTCCTACTAAAAAAAAGTGTAAATAGAATTCATACTCAAAAAAAACTATAATTAAATATAATAATTCTGCTAACTGCTGTTTTACAAGATACCTTTACAAGTCCCTTTTACAAGTCCCATTTTGTTGTCCTTAGTGACGCTGATACTTCCCCACTGAGAAAAACATTGAAGAAACTAAATAGGACATTCTGACATTGTTCATAGTCTTCTTGTCTCTCAGAGTTTACAAATGACAACCTGAAAAATTAACAAGCTGTTAATCATAAACTTTCTTTAGCCCAGACTGTTCTTATTCATTAACTTTTGTACCCTAAATTTCATTACATGTTAGGATCTATTAATGTATTAATATGTGGGGTGGCATGTTTGTTTTCATTTTGTTTTCTTAACATAAAACAGAATCTTGGCAAACTTAATGGGATATTGAATGCTTATGTATGTTCATGAGTAGCTTTTATTCATATTATAACACTTTGTGATAATTTGTGATGTCAAAAATGCCATTTGAAGATACTGAAGGTGTTTAGAGATGGAAGGCAGCTTAGAAAAATAACCTAATGAAATTTTTTTAGAGTCTCTAAATACCCATATCATTTATTATAATAGAGCTATAACAATGTGTGGAAATATGAAAGAAACTGGCAATAGAATGAGAAAACAAACCACAGACTGGGAGAAAGTATTTGCAAAATATATGTGATAAAGGATTATCCAAAAAAACTCTTAAAACTCAACAATAAATACAAATAGCCCATAAAAATGGTCAAAAGACTTGAATAGTTGCCATACCAAAGAAGATAAAAAAATGGTAAATAAGCATGTAAAACTATGCTGAACATCATATGTCATTAGTAAATTGTCAACTAAGGTACCTTTATCACCTATTTAGAGTGGCAAAAACCCAAAACACTGACAACAAGATGTCAGGCAGATCATAGAGAAATGCTGGCTAGTGTGGGGAGGAACGGAACTTCTCAGTCATTTCTGTTGGGAATGCAAAACTGTACAGCCATTTTGAAGGCAGTTTGACAGTTTCTTACAAAACTAAACATACTTCTATTATATAATCCAGCAATTGCAACCTTTGGTATTTACCCAAAAAGGTTGAAAACATATCCACACAAAAACCTGTATGGAGAGGTTTATAGTAGTTTTATTCAAAATAGACATAAATTGGAAGCAACCAAGATGTCCTTCAGTTCATAAATGGATAAAGACATTGTGGAACTTTCAGACAATGAAATATTAAAGAGCAATTAAAAAATGACCTATCAAACAATTAAAAGACATAGAGGATACATATTGCATATTACCAAGTGAAAGAAGTAAATCTTAAAAGGCTACATACTGTGTGATTTCAACTACTTGATATCCTGGAATAGAAAAACTATGGAGATAGTAAAAGAAAAAGGAACAGTGGTTGCCAGAATCTAGGGGGAGAGGAAAGGGTGAATAGGCAGAGCACAGAGGATTTTCAGGGCAAGGAAACTGCTCTGCTTGATTGATAGTATAATAGTGGATGAGTGTCATTGTACATTTGTCAAAAGCCATAGAATGCGCAACAGCAAGAGTGAATTCTAATGTAAACTATGACTTTTGGGTAAAGATGATGTGTCAGTGTACGTTCCTTGACTGTAACTAATATTCAATTCTGGCATAAGATGTTTCATAAGGTTAAGTAATATCATTTTTTGTTGTATCATGTTAATGCAACTTGACACAGGCATCTAGCAAATATCACTGATATAATTGTTCCTCTAATTCAAATATAGATTCAAAAGAGAAAAAAATGTCCTAAATGACCTCTTTTTCTTTTTAGTTTATTATAAATGTTTACCTACATCTCAATTGTACTAGGCTCTGATGAAAAATAGATGAATTACAAAAGTTTTGCATTCTCAGTGAAATTTCTAGTAATATAAGGGTAATATATGTGTGAAAAATAATTATAATTTCAGTAAAAAGAGATAAACACAATAAGAATTATATAGAGATTAAGAGAGTAACACACTTTTAGAAGTATGATGGAAATATATGGTAAAGATTTCATACAAATTAGGTGATGATGGCAATGATGAAACACCTTCTCCTGTTTCCTCATTCATTCATTTATTCAATAATTTGAGAAACAAATCATTCTAGAGATGAGGTCTCCAAACTGCAAAGTCTGCACACAAACACTTTCCAACTGGCAAGAAGACAGAAAAGTTTTAAAGACATAATTTTTTAGGTCCTTATGTTCCTTATGATGTTTTTCCTAAAACTGACTTTTGTACCACTCTGAGGTTGAAGCTTTATCCATGGTCTCATTATTGCAATCTCCTGCACTGCTTTTTATTGAAGAGCACTCTTAGGCCACAATTAACCTTACAAAGATGAAAAGGTCAGGGGTGAAAAATCACCTGAAACACCAAACAAAATGACTATAATGCATCTACATTTGTAACTCACTTTTTTTTTCCAATTCTTCTTTCTTAATAAAACTACAGGCAAACCAAATTGAGTTATTTTCTCATAAATTCATAAAAACATTTTGATTATAAATAATTGTACTTTTTAAAATAAACCAGAGTTAAAAGTATTAAGTTGTTAAAACAAAATTATATCTATTCTCATCTACTTAATACATAAATAAGTTTGTCAATGCATGTATTTAAAAAGTGAAAAACTTAGGTTCATATGGACATTTTGTACAGAGAAATATCATAGTGTATGATAAGATTTTCAAGTATGACTGTGTATTACATTGAAAAAAATTCTGTGAGCAAAGTGAAATGGAAATATAAGTTCAACATGAAAAACCAACACATAAAACACCTGATTCCTTTTTTTAAAAGCATGTTTTAAAACCATATGTTTACATATTTTAAAATAAATTATGACAGGTTTCAAATACTCATAACATTGAAGTGCTATGATTTCTTTCAAAAGAACAATAAAATAGTGTGCTGAGAATATGTCATTAGCAATTATTTAAGTTTATGTTGAAAAATGTCAGATGTAAATTTACAAATTTATGAAGGCACATATGATTTTTTTAACATTTCTTAGGGACTGTATAAATAAAAAATTTCAAAAATCAATGTTCCAAATAAAATCTTAGGTGCACAAAACCTTTTTAAAAGTATGAAGTGTCTACTTGTTTCATCGTTTGATTAGTAAAAACAAAACTAATAGAGAGAAGGAGATCCAACATGGCAGAAGAGTAAGTGGAAGCTACACTAACCTCCTCCCAGGACCAATCTGGAATTACAACTAAATTATAGAGAAATCATCTTGAGTAATCAACTGAACACTAGCTGGAGAAAAGCCTTACAACCACAGACAAACAGGAGAAAACACTTCAGCACAAAGTGACTCATAGGGAGTACAGAGGAGATATGAGAGGGTTGGCTGGGCTCTCATGAGTAGCAGCTGAACTGCCAGAGGGATATCTCAGTGACCAGGAGGTTACCCCTGAGAAGTGTGGGGTCTAAACCCTAAGCTGGGCTCCTCAGCCTACAGCACCAGAGATGGAAATGAACCCAGATAACGTTCAAAGACAAAAAGCATCAGGGGATCTGTCTGCCAGGGAGAGAAATCTGGAGACACAGAGGGCCTTTTAAAGGGCTAAAGCACAAAATTTCATTTTTAGCCACGTACCCTGGGGGCCAGGAAAGGCAGGGCAGAGTAGACTAGAGATGTTTGAGGAAAGTCTGGAGTGGTGGCTCTGGGGAGAGAACTGAAGGAACAGCTACCAGGATCCCTGGTATAAGGATCCCAGGATCCCATACTGTATAAGCTATCTTTCTCAGGCACAGCACTCCTCTCCAAGTGGCATCAGCCTGAGGGAAAGCAATAGCCCCACCCTCAGGAATTACTCTGCCCCACCCTGTGGTGTTTAAACCTGCTTTCAGATTACAGATTGATTAGCTCAATGACTGATCAGTTTAACAGCTGATCAGTAACATGTAAAGTGGATTGCTAAGTGAAACAAGCCAAGTGGTGAAAGGGAAATACCATATGATATCATGTATAAGTGGAACCTAATCAACAAAAACAAATAAGCAAACAAAACAAAACCCAAGACATGGCAATAAAGAACAAACTGACAGTAACTAGAGGGGAGAAGGGATAGGGATAATAGGGGATAATGTTGGGGGGGGGGATTAAGGAACATGTATGAAGGACACATGGACAAAGCCAAAGGGGGTGGGTTTGAGGGTGGGAGACAGGGATGGGTGGAGCAGGAGGGCATGATAGGGTGAAATTGGAGACAATTGTATGTGAACAACAATTTAAAAAATAAATTAAAAAAATAAAGTGGAAAATACAGAAAAGCAGCCAAAATAGAAAAACAAAGAAATAGACATCGAAAGAAAAACAAGGGAATTTTCCAGAAGGACTAGATGAAATGGAAGTAAACAATTTATCAGATAGAATGTTTAGAATAATGATTATAAGGATACTCAACATCATGAGAAAAGACATAGAAACCCTAAGAAAGGATCAATCAGAAATAAGGAATGCAATGTCTAAGATATCTATCACACCGGAAGGAATAAACATTAGATTATAAAGCAGTGAAGTGAATCAGTGTTTTCTAAGACAATGTAGAAAAAAACAATCAGGCAGAACAGCAAAAATAAAAAAAAGAATTTGAAAAAATGAGGAAAGCTTAAAAAACATCTTGGACAACATGAAGTTTAACAATATCTGCATCATGGAAATACCAAAAAGAGAAGAGAGTGAGCAAGGGATTGAAAATCTGTTTGATGAAATAATGACCTAAAACTTCCCTAATCTAATGAAGGAAAATATCGCACAAGTCCTGGGAGCTCAGAGAATCCCAAACAAGTTGGACCCAAAAAGGCCTACACCATGACACATAATTAAAAGGACAAGTCTTAAAGACAAGGAGAGAATACTAAAGGCCACAAGAAAAAAGCAGACAGCTACAAGGAGCTCCAATTAGACTGTCATCTGATTACTTATCAGAAACATTTCAAGATAGAAGGGCCTGGCTTGAAATATTCAAGGTGATAAAAAGCAAGGACCTACATCCATGGCTACTTTACCCAGCAAGGCTATCACTTAAAATTGAAGAAGAAATCAGGAGCTTTCAGACAAGAAAAAGTTAAAGGAGTTTGTTAACACCAAACTAGTACTACAACAAATGTTAAAGGGCTTGTTTTAAAAAGAAGAAAAGGAAAAAAAAACAAACTGAGGAAAACAGTCTAACAATAAAACAGCACTGCATATGTATCTATAAACAGTCACCTTAAATATAAATGGCTTAACTGCTCCAACCAAAAGTCATAGGGTAGCTGAGTGGATAAAAAACAAGTACCATACATATGCTGCCTCCAAGAGACCATTCGCAGATCGAAAGATACACACAGACTAAAAGCAAAGGGTTGGACAAAGATATTTCATGCAAATGGAAAAGAAAAATAAAAACTAGGGTATTGGTACTTGTATCTGGAAAAAAAAATAGACTTTAAAACCAAGGCAAAGAAGGAGACAGAGAAGGAAACCACATAATGATAAAGGGGACAATCCAAAAAGAAGATATAAACCTAGTAAACATGTACACACCCAACATAGGAGCACCTAAATATGTAAAGCAAATCTTGAAGGACATAAAAGGAGAGATTGACATAAACTTTGTCATAGTTGGGTATTGTAACACTCCATTGATTTCAATGGACAGATCTTTCAGACAGAAAATCAACAAGGAGATGGTGACCTTATGAAACACACTAGATCAAATGGATTTAATTGCTGTCTTCAGAGCATTTCACTCCAAAGCAGCAAAATACACATACTTTTCAAGTGCACACAGAATGTTTTCTAGGATAGGTCACATTCTAGGACATAAAGCAAGTCTCAACAAATTTAAGAATATTGAAATCATATCAAGCATCTTCTCTGACCATAGTGCTATGAAACTAGAAATCAATTACAAAAGCACTGAAAAATACACAAAGGCATGGAATTTAAATAACATGTTATTATACAATGAATGGTTCAATATGAGAGCAACGAAGAAATCAAAAGATACCTTGACAAATGAAAATGAAGATGTGACAATACAAAATCTTTGGGACACTAGGAAAGCAATCCTAACAGGGAAATTCATAGCATTATAGGCCTATCTCATAAAACAAGAAAAAGATCAAATAAATAGTCTAACTTCACACTTAAATGACTTGAAAAGGGACAACAAACAAAGCTCAATGTGAATAGAAGAAAGGGAATAATTAAGATTGAATCAGATATAAATAAAATAAAAATAAGATTTAAAAGATCAGTGAATCCAAGAGCTGATTCTTTAAAAAGATAAATAAGATTGACAAGCCTTTAACCAGACTCATCAATAAAAAAGAGAAAGGACCTAAATAAATAAAACCAGAAAGGAAAGGGGAGAAATAACAACTGACACCAAAGAAATACAAAGCATTGCAAGAAAAAAAATAGGAACAATTATATGCCAATAAACTGGACAATCTGGACCAAATAAATTCCTAGAAACATACAGTCTTCCAAAAATAAATCAAGAAGAATCAGATAATCTGAATAGATAGACTACACCTAATGAAATTGAAGCAGTAATACAAAAACTCTTGACAAATGAGAGCCCTGGACCAGATAGCTTCACAGGTGAACTTTAAAAAACATTCTGAGAACTAACGCCTCTCCTCAAACTATTTCATAAAATTCAAGAGGAGAGAATGCTCCTAAACTCGTTTTTGAAGCCACTATTATCCTAGTTCCCAGGCCAGATAAAACACTACAATGAAATAAAATTATAGATGAATACCAAAGATGAACATAGATGGTAAAATTCTCAATAAAATATTAGCCAACCAAATACAGTAATGGATCAAAAAGATCATACACCATCATCAAGTGGGATTTATTTCAGGAATGCAAAGATGGCACCACATTCACAAATCAATAAATGTGATTCACCAAATAAACAAAATGAAGGATAAAAATCACTTGATTACATCAATAATTGCAGAAAAGCTTTTGATAAGATCCAGCACCCATCTATGATGAAAACTCTTAGCAAAGTGGGAATAGAGGGGATATACCTAAACATAATAGAGGATTTATATGAAAAACCCATTGCCAGAATCATACTCAATATGCAAAAACTACAAGCATTCCCCTTAAAATCAAGAAAAGATAGGGATGTCCACTTTCACTTCTCTTATTCAACATAATATTAGAAGTCCTAGTACAGTAATTATACAAGAAGAAATCAAAGGCATCCATGTTGGAAAGGAAGAAGTAAAACTGTCTATTTGCAAATGGCATGATAGTGTACATAGAGAACACCAAAGATCCTACCAAGAAACTACTAGAACTGATAAGAGAATTCAGCAAAGTAGCAGGATACAAAATTAATATTCAGAAATCAGTTGCATTTTTATATGCCAAACATGAACTCTAAGAAAGGGAAGTTAAGAAATCAATCCCATTCACAATTGCTTCAAAAAGAATAAAATACCTAGGAATAAACCTAACCATGCATATGAAAGACCTGTACTCAGAAAAGTATAAGACACTGAAAAAAGAAATTGAAGATACAAATAAGTGGAGGCACATACCATGTTCATGGATAGGATGAATTAACATCTTTAAAATGCCCATACTAACCAAAGCAATTTATAGATTCAATTCAATTCCTACCAAGATTCCAATGATGTATTTCACAGAACTAGAATATTTCAAAATTTATGGAACCACAAAAGGCCCAGCATAGCAATAGTGATCCTGAGAAAGAAGAATAAAGTTGGAGGAAACTCACTACCTAATATCAGACTATAGTACTATAGTACAAGTCCACAGTAATCAAAACAGCCTGGTACTGGCATAAAAAGCCACACATAGATCAATGGAACAGAATAGAGAGCCCAGAAAGAAACCCACACCTTTATAGTCAATTAATATTTGACAGAGGACACAAGCACATACAATGGTCCAAAGATAGTTTATTCACTAAATGGTGTTGGGATAATTGGACAGATATGTGCAGAAAAATGAAACTAAACCACCCTCTTTCACCACACACAAGAATAAATTCAAAATGGCTCCAAGACTTAAATGTTAGACCCAAAGCCATAAAAATCCTAGAGAAAACATAAACAGCAAAACAGCAAAATCTTGGACATTGCTTGTAGAAATTTTTTACTGTACATATCTCCCAAGGCAAGGAAAACAAGAAAAAATAAACAAATAGTACTTCATCAAACCAAAATGATTTTTGCACAGCAAAGGAAGCCATCAACAAAATCAAAAGACAACCCAGAGAATGGGAGAACATATTCACCAATATATCTGATAAGGGGTTAATATTCAAGATTTATAAAGTACTTATAGAACTCAACACCAACCAACAAACAAACCAATTTTAAAATGACCAAAATACCTGGATAAACATTTCTCCAAAGAAGACATACAAACAGCCAATAGACATGCAACTAATCATCAGAGAAATGCCAATTAAAACCACAATGATCTACCATCTCACACCTGTCAGAATGGTTCTCATCAATAAATCAACAAACAACAGGTGCAGGTGAGGATGTGGAGAAAGTGGAACCTTCTGTGCTGTTGGTAGGAATAAAGACTGCAACAGCCACTGTGGAAAACAGTATGGAGATACTTCAAAAAATTAAAAATGGATTTTCCTTTTGACCTAGCATTCTCATTTCTGGAAATATATATGAAGAAACCAAAAACACAAATTTGAAAGAACATAAGCACCCTTATATTCACTGTAACATTATTTACAATTATCAAGATATGGAAGCAGCCCAAGTGTCCACCAATAGATGAGTAAGTAAAACAACTATGGGACATTTACACAAAGGAATTCTATTCGGCTATAAAAAAGAGGAAAATTTTACCCACTGCAACAGTGTTGGATGGACCTGGAGAACATTATGCTAAATTTAATAATCCAGTCAGAGGAAGAAAAATACAATACAATTTCATTCATATCTGGAATCTAACAAACAAACTGAACTAACAAGCAAAATAGGGACAGACTCATAGATGGAGAACAGGTGACAGCTAGTGAGGGGTTGTGGAGTTAGGGATTGGAGGGACTGAGCAAAAAGGAAAAGGACTCATGGACATGGAGCACAGTGTGGCAATTGATGGAGGGGAGGTAGGTATAAGGGGACTAAATTATAATGGAAAAAATATAATAATGATGATATATTTTAAATATTAAAAAAATAAAGCAAAACAAAATCTAATAGAAAAGAAAAGATTTAAAAGATTGTGGAGTTCCCACAATTCTAAGGAAGCATTGTCTAGGTTATTGCTATCCACTAGAGATATAATATGAGTCGCTTGTACATTTTTGCATTGTGTAAAAAAGAAAAATACAGATATAATTAATTTTAATAAAATACCCATTTTATTATAATCTATTCAAAATATCTTATGAGATATGATCAATGCATAGATACATCTTTGAATTCTGGTGTGCATTTTATACTTATAAACCATCTCAATATGTGCCAATAATATTGAAAGTGCCCAATAGACACATGTGGCCTGGAGTTACTTACTGGACAGTTCATGTCTAGGCTGATGTTTTACGTTTTATTCATGCATGTACCACTGCTATAATTTTCTATATCTCTGTAAACAATATAACACATTTTCTGATTTTTGCCATTTTAAATATTACTTTTAGCATATAGACTTTTTATTTTTCTTTAAATTGATTTATCATTTTACATAAATTAATTAACAGTAATTTTAAAAAGTGAATCTTTTTTTCACTTTTCATAAACAGGAGATAACCATACATAAAAACAAATGCAATTTAAAATGCCATTACATTTCAGATAGATATTTTCACTTGAGATCAGTTCTCTGTTAGAAAGACTAAGGAACAGTTATGTAAGAACATAAAATACATGAGTAGTTTCTCTTTACAATACTCAGAATTACAGAGAGAAAGCATGAACTTCTCACCAGGGTATTCAGTACAAAGTCTGTGCACCACCGATGATAGTTCTGATGCTCTAGATGTCACGTGCCCATAATGAGATTCCATCATTGGGATAGTTCTTTAGTTCTTTAGTGGAGCCCATGGGACAAAACCAGGCTAGTGTATAGTTTAAGTACTAGATTTTTCTTAGATAAAAGATTAAAAACTCTAATTCTGTTATCTTTCTATATTACTTTGTGTTAGTGAATTTTACCATATTTCACTGGTCCTGACAGAATACCTGAGAGATACTGTGGTGAAGACAAAAGCTAAGAAATTCTTAATTTTTTTATGTGAGTGATACCTATAAAATAGACTATGCCTTATATATATGTACATATATATGTGTCATAGAAAAGTCTCAAGGTTATGAAATAAGAGATTTTGAAAATGACTGCTCTGTATTTATCTGTAGGTAATCAAATGTCAAAGACTTTGACTTGTGTTCTTACTGGTTAGATTAAATGAGAGTAGCCCAGAGTCTAATACCACATATTAGGATAAAATAGTGAAAGAATATTTATAAGAGATTTGTTTTAGATTTTACTCATTTATTTTTTGAGAGACAGGAAGGGAGAGAGAGGGCAAAACACCACTGTTTGGTTGCCTCTTGAATGCCCCCTACTGGGGACCTGATCCACAACCCAGGCAAGTGCCCTGACTGGGAATCCAACCTGCAACCCTTTGGTTCACAGGCTGGCACTCAATCCACTGAGCCACACCAGCCAGGGCTGAAAGTACATCTATATCTGTCAAAAAATAAAAATCTCTAGGCACCTAGGTTTTTATTACTCTGACTAATTTTATTAGTATCTTGAATATCATCTGTGATTACAGAACATGAATATTTCCCCTGTTAATAAAATACTATTGCAAATAATATAGATCTTTCCACTGATAACATAGTATTCTATTATGAATTACCTGTTAAGGAAATATATTTGTTGAAATTTAAAACCTCATAGCTTTATGTTAATAATAATTATTTTATTAAAACTAGAGGCAGTTCAACATGATATTTGAAGAAAATGACTTTACTGGAATGCAAATACATTTATCTGCAGAATATGAGAGTCCTCAACTGTTCCTAGCAGAAAGATCTTTTAAAAAATGTATATTTTGAATGAAGGAGTAATTTTACTCCCATTACTAGGTCTTTTGACTAAAATGCTTAGAATGTCATACCCCCCAAAAACAAGATACAAAATTTTATGTTGTATAATTTCCTAAGTAAAATAAGTGCAAAGGTGAATTGTATTAGATGATAACAATAGTGAGGTGGGTCTAGAAGGATTATGTTTAACTCTATTTTATTTTCCATTTCCATGCAATGAAATAATACTTTTTGTTGAAAAATATTATACAGTTGCCAAGGAAAATGTAGTTTGAGTTACTAACTTCAAGAGGTTTAGACCATACTATTTGGTAAACATTATTCCATATCACCTTAAGCCTTTTGTTAATGTCCCTGCACTCTTACCTAACTTCTTTATTCATTGTTTACCTGTCAGATTTATGTGTTCAGTTGGGTTTAACATACTTTAAAACATGCCCAAATTATGCCTGTGGTAACTGAGGTGTTTTTAAAACCTGCATTAATTCTTTCTGTATATAAATGATGACTCTGCTGTATTCAAGAGCACTTCCATTTCACACACACACACAAAAAAAAAAAAAAAACACAAAACTTTGAGCTTTTCAGGTCTATTTCAGATCCCAAACATTTCTGTTTTAAAAAAGAAATTGTGCCTGGGTAATCATTCTTATTCTTCAGATACTTGCTTATCACTTATTATCTTCTGATAGCCCTAGAACATTTCAGTCACTTGCCATTCTCTGAATTGTTTTCCACTTTTCTCTACTATTCAGTAAAACATAGGTGTTCTCTGGGCTTTTTCACAAGGATTTTGTTTGTACTAGGTGACAGAGTATACCTTTCTCTCTCTCTGTCATCTATCTATCTCATCTATCTATATATCATCTATCTTATCTACCTATCAATTATATATAGCAGTCCTGAATGTACAGCAGTCCCCCTTTATCTACATGGAATGTGTTTTAAGACCCCCAGTGGGTTCCTGAAACCATAGATAATATTACCCATAATATTACCCATAATATACCCATAATATTTTGGTATGCATTTATGCCTATTATAAGGTTTAACTTATAAATTAGATAGTAAGAGATTATAACAATAACTGATAAGTAGAACAGTTCTAACAATATATTTTATTAAAAGTTATATGAAAATGGTGTTAGTAAGTAAAATAAAGGTTAATTGAACACAAGCAACATGATACCCTGACTATCAATCCGATAACAGAAATGATCACTAAGTGAAAAACAGGCAGGGTGTGTATACATAGTGCAGTCACTGGACAAAGGGACGACCCACATCTCAGGAAGGACAAAGCAGGACAGTGTGAGATTTCATCATGCTATTCAGAAAGGCATGCAAATTAAGATTTATGGATTGTTTTTATCTGAAATTTTCTATTTAAGACTTTTTTTGTTGTTTTGTTCCCTTGAGCCAGACAATGGATAACAAACTACTGAAAGCAAAACTGCAGATAAGCTAGGACTATTATAGTGATTTTTAATGACTAGTTTTGGAGAACTTCAAACTGTCTTCCCATGTAAAAACTAAAATTGCTTTGCTCTAACATGTAATTAATCTTATTTCTCCCCTTTAGCTTTTGAAGTTTCCCATATTTCATGATCTCTTAGAGCTACAAAAGATCTTAGTGATTCAGGCCAAAATCTTAGACAAAATAGTAAGAGAAATAAAACTTCCAGCCAAGATGGAGGTGTAGATAGAGACACTTTGCCTCATTGCACAACCAAAAGAAGGACAGCCACAAATTAAAAAAAAAAGAACCAGAAGTGTAAGAAAATTGAACTGTTTGGAAGTCCAGCAACCAAGGCATTAGAGAAGAAACATTCATCCAGACCAGTAGGAGGGGTGGAGATTAGCACCTGGGGCGGAGAGGATTCCTAGCAAGGCAACAGCTGACAGAGTGGTGAGAGGGTGGTTAGTGGTGGTCCCACATTTGCATGCAGATAAACCAGGAGGAACAATGGGGAATCAAGACAGAACACACAATCCAGGGTACCAGTGCAGGAAAATAAAGCTTCAAAACCTCTGACTGGAAAAATCTGTGAGGGTTGAGGTGGCAGGTGGGAGGAGAAACTCCTAGCCACACAGGAGAGTTTGTTGGAGAGACCCACAGGGTCCTAGAATGTGCACAAGAGCACCAACCTGGGAATCAGCACCAGAAGGGCCCAACTGGCTTGTGAACAGTGAGAGAAGTGACTGAAAGCCTGCCGAGAGCTGAGCAAGTGACATTGTTTCTTCTCTGACCCTTCCCCCACATATAACACCACAATGCAGGGACATGGGTTCCCCTACCCTGGTAAATACCTAAGGCTCCGCATCTTACTACATAACAGGCATGCAGAGACAAAAACTATGTCCCAAATGAAAGAACAGATCAGAGATCCAGAAAAAATACAACTAAGGATGAAGAGATAGCCAGCCTATTAGATGCATAGTTCAAAACACTGGTAATCAGGATGCTCACAGAAATGGTTGAGTACGGATGCAAACTAGAGGAAAAAGTGAAGGCTATGAAAAGTGAAATAAAGGAAAATGTACAGGGAATCAATAGTGATGGGAAGGAAGCTGGGACTCAAATCAACAATGTGGACCAGAAGGAAGAAAGAAACATCCAATCAGAAAAGAATGAAGAAACAAGAATTCAAAAAAAAAAAAAAATATAGGAGAGGCTTAGGAACCTCCAAGACAACTTTAAATGTTCCAACATCCAAATTATAGGGGTACCAGAAGGAGAAGAGGAAGAGCAACAAGCGGAAAAGTTATTTGAACAAATAATGAAGGAGAACTTCCCCAGTCTGGCAAAGGAAATAGACTTCCAGGAAGTCCAGGAAGTTCAGAGAGTCCCAAAGAAGTTGGACCCAAGGAAGCACACACCAAGGCACATCATAATTACATTAGCCAAGATTAAAGATAAGGAGAGAATCTTAAAAGCAACAAGAGAAAAGGAGACAGTTACCTACAAAGGAGTTCCCATTAGACTATCAGCTGATTTCTCAAAGAAATCTTGCAGGCAAGAAGAGGCTGGAAAGAAGTATTCAAAGTCATTAAAGGCAATGACCTACATCTAAGATTACTCTACCCAGCAAAGCTATCATTTAGAATGGAAGGGCAGACAAAATACTTCCCAGATAAGGTCAAGTTAAAGGAGCTCATCATCACCAAGCCCTTATCATATAAGATGTTAAATGTTTTCTTCTTATCTAAGAAAAAGAAGACCAAAATATGAACAGTAAAATGACAACAAACTCGCAACTATCAACAATCAATCCTAAAAAACAAAAACAAAAATGAATTAAACAAACAACTAGAGCAGGGACAGACAGAAATAGAGACCACATGGAGGATTATCAGGGAGAGAATGAGGGAAAAGTTACAGGGAATAAGAAGCATAAATGGTAGGTAGAAAATGCACAGGGGGAAGTGAAAAATAGTATGGGAAATGGAGAAGCCCAGGAACTTATATGTATAACCCATGGGCATGAACTAAGGTGGGGAAATGATGGTAGGAGATGGGGTACAGGACAGAGGGGAACAAAGGGAGAAAAAACTAGGACAACTGTAATAACATAATCAATAAATATATTTAAAAATAAAACAAAATAAAAGAGAAATAAAGACATATATTCTTTGTTACACAGACTTGTTAAAAACAGAACACCTTGAATTCCTGTATAAGAAACGTAAAGCCCAATTGTTTCCCTAACTGTCCAAAACAGAGCTTCGGATAGGCAGTCCTTGGTAATCATCCTCTCTTTCTGTGTTCCCAACATTTACTCTTTTGCTTCATTCTTTCCTATAACTTCACACATTTTATAATAGCACCCTCTCTATAAATGAGCATGATTTCAGTTTCATCAGGAGCATGAGTCTGTTCTAGCTACTAATCATAAATCTGCTTTCCAGATACAGGGTTTTATATCATATTAAAGGTATTATAATTAAATATAAAATAAAGAAAATAACACTCTCAAAGAAATATCATGTTCTGCAGGTCCATCCATGCTGTCACAAAAGGTAAAATTTACTTTTTTTACAGCCAAGTATTATTCCATTGTGTAAATGTCCCATAGTTGCTTTATCCACTCATCTGCTGCTGGACACTTATTACTAAGTGAAATAAGCCAGTCAGAGAAAAACAAATACCATATAATTTTACTCATATGTGGAATCTAATGAACAAACTGAACTAACAAGCAAAATAGTGACAGATTCGTAGATAAAGAGCAAGATCGACAGCTCTGGGGGCATGTTTATGGGGTGGAGGAATCAAGCAAAAACAAAAAAGAACTCAAGGAATGCACAGCAGTGTGGTGATTTTGAGGGGTAGAGGGTATAAGAGGGATAAATGGTAATGGAAAAATATAATAAAAAAAGAAATATCAATAACCCCAGTATCTGTTTCTTGGTGATTTGGTTGTGGTTTAAAGTATTTTGATTTGGGGATATGTTTTACAATCACTTGAAATCATTCCTTTAGTGTGGATCATGCCTGCAGACCTGAAATAAACTGACCATGCTTTGGCAGTGCCGTTAGAGGGGAATAGTGGCCAATCCCTTAACTGTCTGCAGATGCTCTGCAGCTAAGTCAATCCAAACTGATTGTTCTTGAGACCACACTGAGTGGTTTTACTGTGCACTGGCATGATGCTTGGCCCTGAAAGACTTGCTCTTGAGTGATAACATTTTTTTAAAAAATTTCTGCTACCATAGTCCCCTATTTCCAATAATGTTAGGAAATAAAACATCTTGTTTTTAATAAGCCATTTTAATTTAGAATTCTTTCAATTGTCCTTTTATAATGCAAAGCCATACAGAATGATATAAAACCTCTGAAATGCAGTTTTCCTGGGAATAACTGGTTGAGTTGATTAAATATCTATTCATTGGTATATTCAGAATGACTCCATGTTATTTTGGAAATGAAGGTTAATATTTACATCTAGCTAAAGGAATATAAAAGTATGTGGTGATTAACATTTCATCTGCACAGGAATTTTATTCAAACAGAAAACCTTTTAAAAGCATAAATACATTTTATGAAAGAAAGAATTATTTTAAAAATAATTTTAATAATTATTTTACAAATTATTGTATTTTATGCATGCATAGGTTTTAAGGCAGTTTCCTTTGGTCATGTGTCTGAGTATTATTGTAGATAGGCACACAGGCCAGTAGGTAGGTAGAGATAAATACAGCTAGACATATAGATCTATGTTTTCCTACAATGCTCACATGTGCAATATATGATATACATTTGTGTGTGTATTGTACAAATAGAATCTTGAATAGACATTTCCCATTATGATAATTAATAATGCTAAGTATTAATCCTTTTTAAATGACGTTTTCATGGGACAGGTGTTTTCGATTGCTTCTCAATTATCTTTTTTGGTATTTCAAATATTTTTAAAAATCAGAAAGGAAGAAAAAAACTCTTTTAAAATCATAAAGATGAAATAAATAAATAATACACCAAAATGGATAGTGAATTATGTACATCTATCCTTAGCGTAATTATTTGAAAACTTAATTGTTCTCTTCCTTATGGCTTCTTAGAATTTATATTTTTATTGTTAATTTAGTATTCTAGGTAAAATTTTTCTCTTCTTATGAAATAATTTTCATTATTTAGCCATTTGGTCATGTATTTAATACATATTTATTGATGAAACACTCTGTACAAAGAATTGGAAGAAAAATGAAAAGAGGGCTTTCACCCATAAAGACTACCACTCGCTCAGCCCTGAGCATGGATATAGCTGTACGAGCTGGAAGAGCCACACATAGGGCACCCTGTGGGAGCACCGGAGAGGAAGAAACCAACTCACCCATGAAAGGTAGAGTTGTCAGGAAAAGCTCTTCAATAGGTAGGGACATTTAACTTATGTATTAAAACATTAAGTTTCAAAATTAATGCCCAATTTTTGCAAGCCACTTATAGAAAAAAGGTATTTCTAAAAGCATTTTTTTTCTGTTTTGTCAAGCGTGATTTAATTCTCTCAGGCCATTTTTTGAGGGAGAAAAGAAGGTGGCTAGATATGATTTTTATACAATTCATACTAAGATTAAAGTTGTTACTTGAAAGAAAATAACAATTTCTTATTTATAAATAGTAATATTATAAACTATTGACATTTTTAATATTATTCCCCAATTTCTTTGTTATGGTGATTCATAAAATGTTAGTCCTGTAAACTTTTATTTTCAAGTTTTAATGTTCAAGTCACCTTGGATGAGTATACAGCATTGCCCTCTACTGGACAGAGACACATTAACTTATTGGAAGATGCCTCTTTGTAGGGCATGAGGAAGGATGTACATCTTCTTATAGGTATTTCAATGACTGATAAAAATACAGAGTGCCTGCTAAAAATATCATATTTTTAAACTTATACTTAAAACAACAATATTTTGACCTTTTTACAGTGACCAGAAAAGCTCAGGTACAGCTCAGTTTCATATCTCTAACATGAAGACAACGTGTAAAAAACTTTCTGCCTTCTCCAAGAATTGTATTCTCTTGGAATATCTCTTGCACGTCTAACTAAAATATTGTGTTGAGTTTTATTTTTCCATTTTACTTACTTTTAAAATATTCCCCTTCTTTGGAACAACTACCAATCTAATTCCCAGGTAGCCAAATTTTGAGGTTACTCTTTACATTGGGCACATTTTTATCACAGTGAATATTACATTTACTGTAAGATTTATACTTTTTGACAATTCTATATTCAAGCAAAGTAAGGTTTATAGTGACCCAAAAATGTATTTTGAAGTTCATCATATTCTTTAAACAGCATCTTTACATACTGCCCATGATTTACATTTTTGCACATGGTTAGAAATACAAAATCCTTGGGCATGGCTCAGAAGAGGGTACTGTGAAGACTGATAACATTTCAGGCTAACCACAGCTCCGTACTCTGCTTCATTGTTGATGTGGCCAGCAGCTCAGCTGTCATCCTTATGTTCAGGTCCCTCACTACTCTCCAGAGATGTTGTCGTGCATATGGATCCTTCTCTCCCCATATTCAAATTGTCCAGAGTTTCCTGGGGTATATGAGTGGGGAGGGAGAGGGTGGTAGTTCAAGATTATTGGAGTCAGCACATGTATATCACAGGGACTGCCATAATCCTCAATGTTGTTTCTGCAACATTGCCTCTTTCCTTACCTTACAGATAAACTACTGGTACTTCCATTTACTGTTGTCTTCAAGTACTCCTTCTTACAGTTTTGGTTTCCTTCTGGGTTAGGAATTAATTATGCCTCATACATGCAGTCCCCTTTTCTCTTGACAGGTACATATTATTAGTACTTTGCATTATTAGTAAGAACATGAGATTTGTGATAATATAGTATATATCATTCGTCAATGCTGAAGAAGTTCAAGATAAGATAAAACATGGTTAGCAATAAACTATTTTAAGTGGGGATGATCGGAATTAGGTTTTGAAAAGAATGTTGAATTTGGCTGGGTGAAAGGAAAGACATTATAAAAATATTTTACATTAAAATGTGTGAATAAAGAATGGGTTGAACAAAAGTGGACGAGTCATATCTTAAGACTGGGACTCTAACTTATTTAGCAAAATACTTAAAACAGCAATGAGATTGAATTCACACCAATGGGATATCATAGAGTGTAGCCTGAAGAAGCTCACTACAGGATTATCAATGAAATCTAATGGCCAATTTTAAAATATTTTTTCCAAATTTGCATTTCTGTTTCATAATATGTCTGCTTTTATTATAATAGAACGCTACTTTAAATTAGTTAACCTTTGTGCTTAAATCTTTGAGTAAGACTGATGCTTTTTGGAGTTGTGAGGTTTTATTTTTCCTTTTGTTTTTATGATACAGAGATGCACATTGTGTACCATGTTGGCAGTAATTGAGTTTAAAAAGTGCACTACAGGGAAAATGTGTTAAGGGCATGGTAGAAAAACACAACAGATAATTTTTGGTAAATAAAATGGACTCAAGGTATAGATGATCTTGAATGTTACATTTAGGAAGGGAAGCTAATAGAAACATATTTAGCATTTTAGAGCATTTGACTACACAGTATTTCAGATATCCATCAAGTTTTTTTAAAAAATATTAGTGGATGTAAATCAAGCACATTAACTGTCTTTGCATTTACTTCAAATTCAAAGTGTTGTTTTAGTCTGGCACAAGTGTGTCTTTTTGAGAGGATATTTTAGTTTACATGGTAATTTGTGACTGTCAAATAGCATTCAAGAGTAAAACAGACTGCAAATTGCCTGAGGACATGAACCTTCTATTTCCATGGTCCCCAACACAAGGTGTCACATACATTTAGTGCTTAAGAGGCACATGTTCTTAATGAATATTTACTGTAAGAAATGTGCTTAGACACTGGAGTAAAAGACTAGGTGGAACATATATTTAAAAAAATTATTGTTTCCACAATTTTTTGGCATATTTGACTCAATACACCACTTGTCTAAGGTGCAATTATAATATATATACCTTAGTAAAGCTTCTTAAGATTGAGAAGAGAAAAAAACTTTTCCCATACTGAGTGACATACTGAAGTTAGCATCACTCTGCATGAATATCTTCTTTAAGCCCTTCTCATTTTGAAGGTCCTTGATCATATTTTTAATTAATTAATTAAAGAGGAAAGGGAGGGGTAGAGAGAGAGAAAGAGAAAAAGCATACATTTGTTCTTCCTCTTATCTATGCATTCATTGGTTGTTTCTTGTATGTGCTCTGACTGGGATTGAACTATCAACCCTGGAGTATCGGGAGGATGGTCTAGCCAACTGAGCTACCCCATCAAGGCCCTTGATGTTTGTCTGTTTTTTCACTGCCTTGTATTTTAGTGAATATGCACGCACATTTACCCTCTCCTGTCCCCATCTGCATACTCCGACAGCCACATCGAGTTCAAGCACTGAACAGAGCACCTGGTACCCAGGAGATCAGACTTTCATGGGGTTAATTGAATCAGCACACATTGGACATCCAAGATTATATATCTATAAACAAGCATTTGAAAATGCTAAGCACAAGTGTTTTTAGGTGCCCCTGGTTCCTGTTCAAACCTAGTAAAAGCTATGGGCCCTCCTCTCCTCAAATGCATGTGTGCAAACTTTACAGATGATTTTAGGGCTTCATATAATCTCTAATATTTACCAAAAGATCCATGTCAATAACTTTTATACAGTTTATTTCACTGTGCTTGGAAATGTAGAAACAATCTGTATATTAATTGATAGACACATTCTTATTTAAATAACTTGTTTCTCAGAAAACATACAGATGTAAGAATATAAAAGTACTGATTTGGTAGTGATTGTTAAATATGTTCATATACATTAAATGCTATGAAATGAAAGAAGCTGTTCATTTGTTTCTAGAAAATTAATACAAATATTGATTTTAAAAGGTTGATCATCTCAACGAGGGACAGAAAAAAGAAGGTACGACATAAAATGAGGAATGTTCTTAAATACACTTTAAAAAGAGTAGAAAACATGTAACATTGAATAAAAACCAGAGGTTGTTTATTCTTTTAAAGGGACAGCAATCATGAGATTAGGATCAGTTTAAGATTTTATAAACTATGTTATCATATTTATTTTAATAAGAAAAATTTTTATTTTACCACATAAGAACATTTCTTCTAAAAATGCCACTTATAAGATATACCATTAAATTCATATTTTTATAAATGAGATTATATTTGAGGTTATAACTTTAGCCTGTATTTCTCAATAGAAATTAGTTTTTCCCACAGAAAATCTGACCAAAGAATGTTTCAACATGACATTGTGCCATAGAGTTGACCCTTCTAATTAAGGAATTGTAATTGCTATTAAGCTGAAGGAGAAAAATAAATAAATAAATAGATGACTTACAATTTGCAGTTCCATTTTCTTTTAGAGAAGAGAAATGTTACAAGTATGAGTCAAGACTATGTGGATATACAAGTACATGATTTGTTTCTACTGACTTCCACCAGAACCAGTGGAAAAGGAGATCAGGTGTGCATCAGAGCTCTAACTAAACCTTGAAAATGAAAGTCAAATTCTCACTCATCATCTCATTCTACCTGGCTTAAATTCCTAAATAATTTCTCCCCAAACTTTGCAAAAAATATGAAGGTAAATAGAGCATATGCAGATCTATTTTCAATTACTATTTACTTTTTAATGTGGTTTATTTTATTATGTTGGCATTATAATGCTGGGCAATTAAAAATGGTTTGTAAATGATACAGCCTTTACTTAAATATTAACTTAGTCAAACTCCCTCTGTGCTCTTGGCTCATCTCAATTCCATAGTCCAAAGAATACAAAACCTTCAATAATTTTGCTTCATCTCCCCAGTCTCTTTCCCAGTCCTTACAGTTTATCTTTATTTATCTCCCTTAAATGCAATGTTTATACAGTTTCTCATAGTATACTTGTTTTCAGTTCTCCTAACCTCTATATCTTTATGAATTTTTCCTTTAATGGATACTGTCCACTCATCAAGTTTCACTGCTTTTTATTATCATAAATACAGCTGCTTTTCAATAATGTATGGCCATAAACTCATAATGCTATGGAAGCCATTTCAAAATAGATGTTCAAACTGTTTTGGGCAATAAAAGCCAGTAGCACTAACAGAAGTGAATAATTTAAAAGATAGAATTTTTTTTAATATATAAATTCTGGTACAGATGTAAGAATATCTTTTTATTCATTGTATAGTTCATGAGCAAATTATTTTTATTAGCCATTTTGTAATGAGAAATTACTGAAAATCAATCATTCTTTTAGCTTTTAGTTCTCTTTTCTATTCAACAATAGTTATTCAGTACTGACCACATACCAGGCACCGTGGTAGGCCTTGTAGGGGGTTAATTCAACTTTTATGTTATTGCAGCAAATGAGGACTCTATCGTTTATGCAGATTTTGCTAAAGACTCCTGTGAGAAAATGAATATGATAACTATCACTAGGAAATATAGTTATTAAAATTTTTATTCACTCACCTCTTGGCCAAATTAAATTTTTCCTCAATAGAGAAGAAAAATCACTCAATTTTACTATGTGTATTTTTTCATCTTTTATTTCTAAAAAAAAATATATTCTTTTAGCCCTGGGGAACACTTTTATTAAAGGAGCTCAATTTCAGATTTCACAGCAGAAATCTTTGGATAGTATGTATTAGATCACTTTATGACTAAAAATTCCTTTTTGAAGCCCTCAAATCTAGTGGCTTAATATTTCCTTAACCTTTTCTTTAACATTATGGTATAAAATCTAACAACTCCCTCAAATAAAACAAATTACTCTGGGAATCTCTATTTTTCGAAGATGGCAAAAATAATTATTAGAAATAGTACCACATTACTTTGCAGAATTAGTAGATGTATGTCACATGGTTTTCATTTCAAGTTGTTGTAGTACTATTAGCTTTAATAACAATAACAAAAATAATAATCATGATACAATTTATAACTTCTTATTTTGTACCAGTGTACTGAACAGCCACACATATTTTCTAATTCTTTAGAACAGTCAAGATGAAGCAATTAATATTATTCTGATTTAAGAGAGGACTAGAGAGATTCACTAATTTACCTAATGTCAAGCTGGTAATAAATGACAGTTGGGATTTGAACTCAAGGAAAATACTTTTGAGGATTTAAAAATTGTATCTTTAAAAGTATTTTACATCCAATAATGTATATTACAAAATAAATCACACTGAATAAAGAAAAAGTCAGTAAAATACACTTTACTGTAGAAATAATGGGCAATTGAGTAATAATCATCATTACCTTCCTTTGTTTCCAACAACTGTATAAGATTTCTTCCAGATTTGATGAGTTTCTTGTAATTTTACTTCCTATCATATTTTAGAAGTTGCCTTTGAGTGTTTAAAATATTAGACCTTTTTAATATATTTTTCTCTTGAGTCTATTGTCTTCCACACATCAGGCCCCATCATGACGGTTCCTCAGTGATGGAACATGTTTCCATGCTTGTGACAAGAAACTGAGTAAACTGTGAGCCATGATTTAAAGTCTTCTCATCACCAGAAAATTTCATAGCAGCACACATTAGAAAACACTGAGTAAGACATGCCTCCAAACTTTTACTTTTCTAGTATCATCAAAATTCTGGGAGTTTCTATATAGTTACAATTTATTGAATCAGAAGAACAATTGAAAAAACTGAATATAGTTGTGACATTCTAATTTTGTTTATAATATGGTAAATACATTTATTTAGGCAAATGTATTTAATAAACTAACCAAAGGAAAATGAATTGACTGAATGTGTCCATATTTGCAAAATATTAAAGATTTAATATAAAAATATTTCTAGTGAAAAAATTAAACTTGTCTAGGCTGTGTTACTAAGCAAATAGTGTGATATTTGAGAAATGCACAACTTATCCAAAAAAAAATAGTTAGATTGTTAAGCTATTTTACTATCCATCAAAACACATTCAACTTCTAAAATCATACCTTGCCCTGGCTGGTGTGGCTTGGTAGATTGAGCACCATCCTGCCAACCAAAGGGTTGCTGGTTTGATTCCCTGTCAGGGCACATGCCTGGGTTACAGGCCAGGTACTCGGTAGGGGGTGCAAGAGAGGCAACCACACACTGATGTTTCTCTCCTTCTCTTGCTCCCTCCCTTCCCCTCTGTGTAAAAAAATAAATAAAGTCTTCTAAAAAATAAATTTATACCTAATCTGACAATTCTTCCTATTCTATGGGTGCACCCAAATATTAGTATAAGATTCAGACACTTATGTTTTCCCCAGTTTTATAGAGAAATAATTGACATTCATCACTATATAAGTTTAAAACATACAGTATGATGATTTACATATATTATTGTGAAGTGATTACTATAGTATATTTTGCTAAAATCCATCTTCTCATACAGATAAAATGAAAAGAATAGATAGAAAAAAAATCTTGTGATGAGAACTAAAAAAATCTTGTGATGAGAACTCTTAGGATTTTCTCCCTTATATATCATTCAATAGTGTTACTTGTATCATCATATTGTACATTACATCCCTAAAAGACACTTTTAAAGGTACCAAAAATACCTTACTAGAGTATATATTTTGATATTATGATAGATTTAATTTTATGGTTATAATCTCAAAACTACACACAAAATTTTTAATACATTTTATTGATTATGCTATTACAGTAGTCTGATTTTTTTCTTCCCTTTATTTTCCTCTACCCTGCATCCCCCTCCCACCCACATACCCTCCTCCCCACTGCTTAGTTCATGTTGATGGGTCGTACATAGAAATTCTTTGGCTTCTCCATCCCCTATACTATTCTTAACTTTCCCCTGTCTATTTTGTGCTTACCATTTATGCTTCTTTTTCTCTATACCTTTTCCCCATCCTCACCTCTCCCTCTCCCCATTGAATACCCTCCATGTGATCTCCATTTCTGTGATTCTGTTCTGGTTCTAGTTGTTTGCTTAGGGGTACCAGAAGGAGAAGAGGAAGATCAAGGAATTAAAAACTTACTTGAAAAAATAATGATGGAAAACTTCCCCATTTGGCAAAGGAACTAGACTTCCAAGAGGACTTGGAAGCTCAGAGAGTCCCAAAAAAGTTGGACCCAAGGAAGCACACACCAAGGGACATCATAATTATATCACCCAAGATTAAAATGAAGGAGAGAATCTTAAAAGCAGCAAGAGAAAAGGAGACAGTTACCTACAAAGGAGTTCCCATTAGACTATCAGCTGATTTCTCAAAAGAAGTCATGCAGGCAAGAAGGGACTAGAAAGAAGTATTTGAATTCATGAAAGGCAATGACCTACATCCAAGATTACTCTATTCAGCAAAGCTATCACTTAGAATGGAAAGGCAGATAAAGTGCTTCCCAGATAAGGTCAAGTTAAACGAGTTCATCTCACCAAACCCTTATTATATAAAATATTAAAGGGGCTTATCTAAGAAAAAGAAGATGATCAAAAATATGAACAATAAAATTACAACAAACTCACAACTATCAACAACTGAACCTAAATAATAATTTAAAAAAAAAAAAACCTAAGCAAACAGCTACAATGGAAACAGAATTACAGTAATGGAGATCACAAAAATTTTCAAGAGAGTTAAATTCTTTTACATCAACCTTGCATGTTTTCTTAATATAGATAAATCTCTTAATATGGGAGCACTAAAATATTGTTAAATATAATAAAAAGTTAAATTATATATTAAATATGTTTGATTTTATCTTTGAATTGTAATTATATTTCATAAACTAAGATAAAATGGCTTATGAATCTTTAGTTCTATAAATAAGTGGTTATTTATGATAAGTAGAACATCCCCCAAATTACATTTTTATAACATATTCACTGCTTTGCGAGCAACACATGACAACATAGTATTTCATGAAATCCTGGGGCATGGATTGGAAGGATCTGAGGAGGATTTGATAGAAGATAGAGTTAACAAGAGCAATACTAATGGGTAGGGAGAAGGTAGAATTTGGTAAGTATGGAGATTGTGGTAAAGCTGCAAATATCTTTGGAACATCTGGGAGATTTCACCCAGGCAATTAGATATAAAGATAGTAAGGTGAGAGGAGAGATCTGGAGTATTTTTAAACAAAGCCCAAACAGTTTAGCCCATGTCAAATCCCTTATTGGTGCAGAGGAAAACAAATCAGAGCTATTATCTGGCATCATAAAGGCAAACCAACTTGTTCATTGAATGACTTTTCATTTTCATCTTATTATTTTGGCAGCTAGTAGACACAGCCTTGCAATCACTGCTCATTAGGGCACTGGAACTACTGCTCTGCACTCTCCAGGGAAGCAGTGTGATTTCACAAGCCATGGTAAATGAAGAATGAATATTTTCAATATGATATAATTAAACATTATGGGAAAGAATGGATTAGAGTTCTTTGTGACATTTGGCTAAACATGCTAGCTAGCAAAAATACACAAATGAAGGTCACATTTGCAATTATTATAAAAGTGTCTACATTTTAATTAGGCAGCTGATAAATGTCATTGAGTCTTAGCCACTGACCAACCATCATTTGAAAAAAGAAGAAAAATGTCACCTAAAAAGTCAATTTTTTGCATTGTCATGAAATTAAAATTTGTAGCCACAATAAAGTGCATTCAGCACTAGGGTGTGAGTAGGCTTAGTGACAATCTCAAATGAAATTTTAAAAAGAAATATTTTGACACCATGTAAAATGCCACTAGCAATACAGATTTTCAAGCATTGTTTTATAAAACAGGTTTGCCTTTCCTGTAGAACCATGAGTCACACTAGTTTTGAAAGGCTCTTCTTACCTTACAAAGTTCAGTTTAAAGTATATTTTGGCCTGTGAGTTTGGCATAAATTTATTCTTTATTAATTTGAATTAAATATCCATTGACTTTCTCTCCCTCCCACAGCAAATCAATCTTCAATCTCAGGCAACTTTGTACCTAATGTAAGAATTTAAAAAAAATAACACCATTTTTTACAAATTCAAAAAAATATTTTGAACATTACAGTACTACTCAAAAATTCTTTTTCCCTTTCTACTGGAAAAAAAAGTAAAACTTGTATCATTATATGCTAATATGAATTTACTTTAAATTAGCATTTGAGCTCTGGCCTGTCTGGCTCAATTGGTTGGAGTGTTGTCCTATAGACTGAAAGGTCATGTGTTCAATTCCCAGTCAAGACATATGCCTAGATTGGGGGTTAAGTACCTCGTTGGGTTGCATGCAAGATGCAACTGCTTGATGATTCTCTCTCAAATTGATTTTTCTCTCCCTTTCTTTCTCCCTCCCTTCCCCTCTCTCTAAAATCAATGAGCATGTCCTCAGTTGATGATTTTAAAAAAGCATAGCACTTGAAAAGACACAAGTGACACAGAGAAAAGTAAGTATGTATAGTGCTTTTGTGGTCAATTTGACTTCTATTTCTGTATATGGATTTTTAAAGCAGTCATAAATAAATTCAAAAAAGAAATTTAAACAGCCAAAATAAATAAATAAATAAATAATAAGCAAGTAAAGGAAATTGTAGAGAAATTATCAAGAAATTTACCTACATATTTAATAAGGTACAGCACCCATTTATGATAAAAACACTCAGCAAAGTGGGAATAGAGGGAGCATTCCTCAACATAATCAAGGCCATATATGAGAGACCTACAGCCAACATCATACTCAATGGGCAAAAAAATAAAATCTTTTCCACTAAGATCAGGAACAAGACAAGGTTGTCCACTTTCACCACTTCTATTCAATATAGTATTGGAAGTCTTAGCCACAGTGATTAGACAAGAAAAGGAAATAAAAGGCATCCAAATCAGAAAGGAGGAAACAAAACTATTATTGTTTGCAGATAACATGATAGTGTACACAGAAAATTGGCCATAAAAGACTTGGCCATAAAACTGCTCGACCTAATAAATGAATTTGGCCAAGAGCCAGGTACAAAGTCAATATCCAGAAATCAAAGGCATTTTTGTATACCAACAATGAAACAGCAGAAACAGAAATCAAGAAAAAAATCCCATTCAATATAGCAAAAAGGAAAATAAAATACCTAGGAATAAACCTAACCAAGGAGGTAAAAGACCTGTATGCAGAAAACTACACAACACTGAAGAAAGAAATCAAGTAAGATACAAACAAATGGAAATATATAAGGTGTTCATGGATTGGAAGAATCAACATTATCAAAATGCCCATATTACCCAAAGCAATTTACAGATCCAATGCAATACCTATTAAAGGACCAATGGCATATTTCACAGACATAGAACAAATGCTTCAAAAATTTATATGGTATCATAAACAACCTCGAATAGCTGCAGCAATTTTGAGAAAGAAGAGCAAAGTAGGAGAGATCAAAATACCTGATACCAAACTGTATTACAAGGCCACTGTAATCAAAACAGCCTGGTACTGTCATAAAAACAGGCACATGGACCAGTGAAACAGAACAGAGAGCCCAGAAATAAACCCAAGTCTCTATGGTCAATTAATATTCAACAAAGGGGGCAGCAACATAAAATGGAGTAAAAATAGCCTCTTCAACAAGTGGTGTTGGGAGAACTGGACAACTACATGCAAAAAAATGAAACTCAAGCACCAACTTACACCATACACAGAAATAAACTCAAGGTGGATAAAAGATTTAAATATAAGCCGTGACACCATTAAAGTCCTAGAGGAGAACATAGGCAGAAAAATCTCAGATATTTCATGCAGCAACATCTTTACTGATATGTCCCCTAAAGCAAGGGACATAAAGGAAAGAATAAACAAATGGGATCTCATCAAAATAAAAAGCTTCTGCATAGCTAAAGAAAACAGTATTAAAATAAAAAGAGAACCAACTGTATGGGGAAACATTTGCCAATGATATCTCAGAGAAGGGTTTAATCTCCAAAATATATAAAGAACTTACACGACTCCACTCTAAGAAGACAAGCAACCAAATTAAAAATTGGGCAAAGGACTTGAACAGACACTTCTCCAAGGAGGACATATAGAGTGGCCAGAGAAACATGAAAACATGCTCAGTATCACTAGCTATCGGAGAGATGCAAATTAAAACCACAATGAGATACCACTTCACACCTGTCAGAATGGCCATCATAAACAAAGCAACAAACAAGTGTTGCAGAGGTTGTGGAGAAAAGGGGATCCTAGTGCACTGTTGGTGGGATTGCAGACTAGCACAACCACTATGGAAAACAGTATGGAATTTTCTGAGAAAACTAAAAATGGACCTACATTTTGACCCAGCAATTCCACTGCTAGAATTATATCCTAAAAACCCTGAAACACCAATCCAAAAGAACCTATGCACCCCTATGTTCATAGCAGCACAATTTACAATAGCCAAGTGTTGGAAGCAACCTAGGTGCCCATCAGTAAATGAATGGATCAAGAAACTATGGTACATTTACAGAATGGAATTCTATGCAGCAGAAAGAAAAAAGGAGCTCCTACCTTTTGCAACAGCATGAATGGAACTGGAGAGCATTATGCTAAACAAAATAAGCCAGGCAGAGAAAGACAAATACCATATGATCTCACCTTTA